>CAUJNA010003229.1:0-35000 GCA_963377175.1 Effrenium voratum
TATGTATGTATGTATGTATGTATGTATGTATGTATGTATGTATGTATGTATGTATGTATGTATGTATGTATGTATGTATATATATATATATATATTATACATGTATATGTAATATGTATCTATTTTGGAAGGTCCACTTGTCCAGAACACCCCCTATAAGACCGGCTTGTGGTAAACGGAGGCAATTTTGAGCTGGTCCAGTCGTAAAAGTTCGGCAGGTGGCCAAACTCATCCCCGCTGACAAGATCGAGGATTTGGACAAGCAGCTTGGCGGGGGCTCAACTTGCATTTGCTTTTTCTCAAAATGAAGAAAATCTGTTTCCCTTTAGTTTCCCTCGAAAATGTCCGACAGTACGCGGTGAATTTGGGAGGGTCATAGTAAGTGGGGACTTACCTCATTTCAATCATGATTGTGTTCACTTGCTAGCCTTTGCATGTCAAGCACAGCTACTTTCAGCGCACTCAGTCGGGCTTGGATTCAATTGCTATTCTTTTTGGGTTGTCAGGGAACCAGGAGAATCTCAGACTAGGCCAGTATCAATCAGAGGTTTTAGGACGCACTGCAGGCCTGGTGGCTGGCCATAGCGGCTCGAATGTTTCTAGGCTTTGGCTGAAAATCACATGCCTCGCCCCCTTTTCCCAACATTGTAGTGGCATGTTTGCGGTAGCGCTGACTTGGCATCCTGAGGCATGTGCAGGATGTTCGTGCCTTAGACTGTATGCATGCTGCTGTCGAGGCGAAGGATGCGTGTTTGTTTTGGAAACTAATTCTTTCTTGCAAGCTTTCCAAGAGATGCGGCATCGAACTCTCTTACCATTGTTGCGTGGATTGGATGCCAGTCACGAGTTGCCAGCCGCTCCCATGTTGGGCAACGCAAAGCCATCAGACGGAGGCCGGAACGGATGTGGTGAATGCGAAGAGTGGCAAGGGCAGCGCGACGCTGTCAATGGCTTATGCAGGCACTGGCCCAGCTGCTCAGCTAGAGACTGGCATCGGTATTCTGCCAGGCGCCCGCCTGGGCAAGTCCGTGCTTGCGGGCCTGCCCACATCTCAGTCGGGCCTCCCTTTTTACGTATTTTCTATCCCTTTCCGAGGATGGGCAAGAAACGAACAGAGTGCGCCTACGTGAAGTCTGACATCACGGTGCACCTGCCATGCCGGATCGTGCTCCACGCTTGGCAAACCTTTTCGCCAGGACCTGCCTTACTTTGCCTCCAAGGTGCAGTGCCGCTCTCAGTGACCTGCTTCGTGGACCCCTGACACTTGAGAGAAAAAGACGAGGCGGTTGCTGAGATGTTTGCACCCAGGTTCGGAGAAAAGGGCGTGGCCAAGGCAAAACCTGCACCAATCCAGCCCACTTTGCCAATTCATGGAAAGGAGGAGTTTGTGAGCCGCGGATTGCCCGCGGGTGGCCAGCCAGGTCCTCCCCATTGGAGAGTTGAACGAGCATGAGACCAAGCGAATGGAGGAGGTGAAGGCTGGGTGCTTGGGTTTTGGTTGCTGGTGTTGAGTCCTCCTGCTTCGTGCGCAGGCTCAGCTGAAGGGCGAGATTGAGACTGGCATGAAGTACGCGGAGGACTGGCCGTGCTGACGCGAGGCAGACACAAGGCATGTGCGCAGCGCCAGGGACACGCCACCACAGAGTTCAGACGAGACTCGCTGCATTTCAGGAGAACAGCCTGGCCGACTGAGCGCTGGTGGGTTGCCCGGGGAAGGGGGCGGGCGAGCATTTTCATTTTGCGGATCCACAGACGATTTGGGAGCTCGCTTTCTGGTCCATTTCCCAAGACGTTCAATGTTGCCTTGCCCTCTGCACATCCAAGCCGCAGTTCACGAGGTGCTGGACAGCGTGGTTTGTGGCCGGGGCAGTTCTTGTCGCGGACTAAGCGGCCAGTGTGCCAGTTCGCGCAGATGGACATTTGCAACCGAAAGCAAAAGGGCACCAAGGCTTCACCGATTTGCTCATCGTTTTTGAGTTCTCGGAGGCCAGTGTTGGCAAATTGGGGAGCTTGAGTCTTTTTTTCAGTGCTCTGAATGTATGTCGTTAGGTATATATTCGAATTGGCCATACACACAGATGTGTTTTTCATTTTCGCCGTCAAGCACCAACAGACAACCGGCCAAGCCCGGCAACGCAAATAGTCCAGCTCACATCTTGTCCTCCGCGCAGGGTTCCGGCCGAGGTCCGAGAGCTGACTCTGACGTTTCCCGTAGACTCTGTGGCCACATTTGGCCGAATGGGCCGTTGGGCATTATGCATCATTCCTCGAAGTTTAGCTGACGGCCTCAAGAGTTCCGGAGTTTGCGAGATAGGGAGGCAGCTTGGGCGCATTGTGCCCCCACGGGCTTTTAAAGGTCGGTGGTGCTCCGTGCTAATCTCGTGTGAGACAGCTCCCATGTTTACCCGTGCTTGTATTTGATCGTGTTGACAAAGTGGTTCCCATTCCAACTTCCAGTCGGCACATATGCAGCCAGCAAGAAGCCGAGCGACTGCCGGACTGTGCCCGTTTGCTTTTTTTTTGGCCACCAGCTTTGCCAGACCAGGACCCAACACCTTCCCCCTCAATGGCAGATTCGTGGCAACGGATTCAACATATTCAAAGCCGAGTGATTTTCGGACCAATCTTATGAAGGCTGGTGGCCATGGTTACTTACACATTGCTCTTGAACGGAGTCTTACCGCAAGCTGCGCAGGGCAGAAGAGCTCTAGACACCATTTCGGTCATTGTCTGAAGCAAGGTGCGGGCAGACTCCCAGATGAGAGCCGCACATTTGAGCAAGAGGCTGGATCTGACAGCAAGCCAAGAAATGAGACAGCAGCTCTTGCACTCGCGCGAGTCGATGCCGCGCTGAACGCAGTTTTCTTGAGTTTGCATGACATGGCAGCCATGCACGAGCTTGCGGACCGCCGCGCAAGCATAGCATAGAACGCCGTGTTCGCTTGATCCAAATTCGGCAGGCATGAGGGGTCCGGAAACTGATGCCCCAAATCGCTTGCAATTGGTGCGAGTTTTTCGTTGTTGTCGCAGTAGCACCAGTTGATTGCCGCCAACGTCTTACCCGGCCTTCCATTTGGCGATCAAAATAAAGCAGAGTCGTGCCCAGAAGTACAGCAGCCACAGACACGGTGTCAAATCGTTGCACTTCTGAGCGAATTCAATGCACAACAAGCACTGGCCTGGCTTCATTGGCGTGCGCAAATTGTGCTTTTGAGTGTCCAAACAACAGCGCGCGTCTACTATTGCTTGATCCTTAGTCAAGAAAGAGCCTTGCAAATGTGGGCAAGGCCACATTTGAAGTCATCAAACGACTTGTCGCCAGCCATGCTGCACTCTGCTGCGACTGTTCCTCGGCATGGCGAAGCACGATCTCATGCTCACTTGCGCCACGGACGATTTTGCAGCCAGACTGAAGGAAGCAACGAAGCAAGGCATCCACACCATCGTTGCACAGAAAAGTTGAGCTTGAGCTAGCACGTTACATTGTAGGTGTGTGCTGCGAAACTTTGTTTGGACCATTGGGTGAAGGTGACCAGCCAAGTAGGCAGAGGATCCTTTCACCATCACTGCTTGGGCGAAAACGCGCCATGAAGTTAGGTAGAAGTCATTGGAGTGTGCCTCTGCACGGAGGCACTGAATCCAGAATCGATCGACAGGGCGAATATGCCATTTTGGCTGTACTGTGCATCATTTTGTGCCAGGAGATCACTGTGCATTCGAGATTACATCTCATGGCGTTGTCTGGTTGCAGGCAAGTTTTGGCTGCTGACTGCCAATGGTAGAGCGGCCAAGGTTCCCTGATGTAGAAAGGCTGCAGCGGGCATCGTCTTGTGGATGCTGACCCAAAGAAAGCGCGGACCTTGGGTTGGGAAATGCTGGTCAAGTTGGCCACGGCGCTGCCTGCAGGTAGTCGAACCTCCGTTTTGCAGGGTGCGAGGTTGGCACTCGAAGTTTGGTCAATCACGCAAGGTGTTGAGCTTGCCCGAGCGTCTGCAAGGCCAGCGAGAGCGGATCTGAAAGCAGTTTACGCGTGTGTTGCCGCCGATGCTAATTAGCATCGATACTGCCAGCGAGTGTCCGCGCATTGCCCTGGGCCCACAATGTGGCCTGGGACATTCTTCTATATTCTGGGAGGCGAGGCGCTCGTAATCGTACAGCTCTTGTCGCATCTACAGGTACTCGCGTCAGTTGCTTTTACGCGTGACCGCGTTTTCGTTCTGCATCTCCAAAGATTTGGGACATGCATGTGCTGTGATGTTGCAGACAAAGTTAAATCACAGGACAAATTTTGCGAGTCTCTATTATTCTTTTTAACAAGGACACATGTTGCAAGAGTCATTTTTCCCCCGTTTTGTTTTCTTCTTCCTCTCTCTCTCTCTCTCGCTCTGTGTGTGTGTGTGTGTGTGGTCATTCAACCGGCAGAATCCGCCCAAGGGCTTGCATATTGTGAGCCCGACGAGATGTGCTGAAGAGCGCTTTGCTGACCCGTGCTGTGCACACTTGGTCTCCCTGCCGGAAGCACTGTCATACAACACTAGCCCAGTCCTTCACGAGGACAGATCCATGCCGCCCTGCATGACGTTGCAGCGTAGCCCCGTTGTTCGGATTGCGCTCCTTGCAACTTTCCATGACGCGCTGGACCGAGCTCCTGCAAAACGCAACTCCAGCCCAACCCCTGCCCTCAGAATAAAGCTCGCCCGCATGCGCCACCTCGTCCGTCTTGGTGAGCCTTCGGCAGCCCGACACGACATGGATTTGCGCGGGCGCCGCTTTGCTCAGTGCCGCCGTGCGCTTGGACATCCTTAAGTGTTCCCAAGTGTCCCAGGTCTCCCCAAGTGTTTTGTACAGGCGCTGCCCAAACGAGAGTTCCTGGCCCGCTTTGACAACTTTTTCCACGGGTGGCAAGTGCTGGTCCGAGCATCCGGCGCGTTCCCTCCAGGGCAGTGACCCCTGTCAACTCGAGAACGGGTGACCCGAGGATGATGCAGCAAGACGGGTTGCTGATCGTTTGGTGCTAGGGGATGCGGGCACCCTCCAGAGACTCATGGACCCGACTAGTCGCCCACCCGACAGTACCACCCTGATCGTCCGTTGAGCTATTGCCCGAGTGTTTCTTTGCGAATCTGCGGCGAGTGCGCCGGGGCCAAGCGGCCTTACCGGATGTCCCCCGCGTCCCCCACGTTCCCCACGTCCCCCACGTCCCCCACATCCCCCACATCCCCCCACGTCCCCCACGTCCCTCACAACCCGCATGCCCCACACGTCCCGCACGTCCCGCGTGCCCCCCTTGTCCCGCAAGGCCTGCACGTCCTGCACGTCCTGCGCGCGTTTGTCTGCCTTCCAAGGTCATAGCATATGCCTGGAAACCAAATTTGGGCTGACTGCGCCGCTAAGCGTAGAGAGGGGCGTAATGCGAGGTGGTGTCTCCAGCCCTGAGCCCTCCCGCCCATCACAGGATCCCTTTCTCAGGATGCGTGAGCGTAGCCCTGCCCAGTACACAACATCCCATGGCCGTCGAATCGCCAGCGGTCCTCAGCGTTACGGAAGCGGAGTGTCCGATGTTCCACGCAGAGTGCGGGAATTGGGAGCTGGACGCCTCCACGCGAGCATTGGGTTTGCCCGGACCCTGCGATGGGCTTAGCCGCTGACGGGGGTATGCTCTTGGGACAGCGTCGCAGCACGAGCGGATGGCCATGTACCAGTGGATCATGCGGGGCACCATCAGCTTGTGACGATTATGCCTTCCAAGGCTTATTGCTCTCAGGCAAAAGGGCATGTGCGACAGCAAAGCGCATGAGTCGCATGCAAGCTCCCTCTGTGGTCGCATCTGTTCTAGCAGCTACTGCCTCTGACCGCGTCCTCCGTCTCAGTGGTACCCCAGGGCATCAAGGACGCAACCAACAAGCCGGTCGGTCTGTACATTGAAGTGTACACCATACCCTGCCAACACTCTCACCGCATTGATTGCCAGGCCGCTGAATTGAGGCGCCACTTCCGGATCTGCCCGCTGTGCGTCGAAGAGGGAATCCCTAGCAAGGTTACAAGCGCTGGGCATCCCCTGAGTGGGCCATACTGCGAGCATTCCTTCTCGTCCGCCGCTACCTCCTGCCGCGTAGGCTTCGTTGCCAATGAGATTCGCCGCGTTCTTGCGCAATGGTCGCCCTGACAGGGAATGGTGTAGCCCGGAGTTGTGGGCAACTGGTTTGGCGCCCACCTTTCCTTGTACTGTACCCCAGCCTAGTGCGGGCGTGCCGTGCGGTCGGCGCTGTCTTCTCAGCAATTCCGTGGGGCCCGCTTGGCGGGTCTCAACCTTTTGGTTGACCACGTCGATGACCGGCGCCTGGAGGTCATTGCGAATGGGTTGTCTTTGCATGGTGGTGCCCAGCTGGCTGTCGACACCACTTTGGTCTCGCCCCTGGACTCTGCGGGCAAACCCCGCCGCCGTTGAGGCCCGGTTGCGGAAGGAGCGTGTCTATCCCGAGCTGCACCGTTGCGGCTGCATGCTTCATCCGCCTCCCTGATCGGTCCGCCCTACGCCCGGCCGTTGTTGCAGCTCTTGTCTCTTGGTGGTCCGCCCTGCTTCCTTTCGCAGCCCAGCTTTCCTTTGCCGAGTCCTTGCTGGAAGGGCGGGTCACTGCTGGCCAGTCGAACTTCGGTGGGCCCTCCCCAGACTGGAGCGTGCTGCTTGCCGACTGGGGGTTGCCGGATAATCTGGGATATGAATGGCCAGCTTGGTGCACGTGAGCAGCTGGCCCCCGAAAAAACGGTAGCCCCCGATCCTAGTGATTTCTTGGACCGCCGTTGTTGCGGGGGGGCTACGTGCTCGACGTCAACAGTTGGTTTTTCGTGCCTGTCCTTTTTGCGGGCAGCGGCTTGTTTGTTACTCGCGGGTGCCGCAAGCCAATGGTCAACCCACCCCGAACTGCCGTCGGGTGGCGCCCGGTGCCTCTGTCTCAGTTCTTGTCTGTCTCGGAAGGGTTGCAACATGTGGCTGCCTTGGATGGCCGTGGCGTTCCCGCGGCCGAAGCCTTGTTGGTGACTTCGCTCCGCGCCGCCGAGGCAGCCTTGCCGGTTTCTCTTTCTCTTTCTCTTTCTCTTTCTCTTTCTCTTTCTCTTTCTCTTTCTCTTTCTCTTTCTCTTTCTCTTTCTCTTTCTCTTTCTCTCTCTCTCTCTCTCTCTCTCATTCTTTCTCTTTCTCTTGTTCTCCTTCTCTCCTGCTCTCGCTCCTTTCTTTTTCTCCTTCTGTTTCTTTCTCTCCTTCCCTTTCTCTTTCTCCTTCTGTCTCTTCCTCTCCCTTTTTTGCAAGCCGGAGTTGCGGGAGTGTACTTCGCGTACTACTTTTCTACTTAAAATTTGCGATTCTCAGGCCGGAGATGCGGGAGCGTACTTTGCATACTACTTTTCTACTTAAAACTTGCGATTCTCAGGCCGGAGCTGCGGGAGCGTGCTTCGCGTACTACTTTTGTACTTAAATTTTGCGAAAACAACAGCGAGAGCGATCCGACACGCACAAATCTCCGCAGAGGGCTCGTCGGCGAGACTTGAAATTCGCACGGCGCCACAGCGAGAGCGATTCGACACGCACAATCTCAGCAGAGGGTTCGTCGGCCACGTAAAAAATTCGCACGGCGCCACAACGAGAGCGATTCGACACGCGCATTCTCCGCAAAGGGTTCGTCGGCCATGTAAAAAAATCGCACGGCGCCACAGCGAGAGCGATCCGACACGCGCAATGTCCGCAAAGGGTTCGTCGGCCACGAAAAATTTTCGCACGGCGCCACAGCGAGAGCGATTCGACGCGCAATCTCCGCAGAGGGTTCATCCGCGAGCTTTGAGATTCGCACGGCGCCACAGCGAGAGCGATTCGACACGCACAATCTCCGCAGAGGGTTCCTCGGCGAGCTTTGAAATTCGCATGGCGCACAGCGAGAGCGATTCAACGCGCACAATCTCCGCAGAGGGTTCGCGGGCCACGTAGAAAAATCCCCCGGCGCCACAGCGAGACCGCTCCGACACGCGCGAGCCCCGCAGAGGGTTCATCCCCCAGCGATCGCCAGACCCACCCCCGGCTAAGAAAGAAAATGGAACTTAAAGGCTGCGAGCTTCGGCCGGGTCAGTAGCCACGCTGCGCAAGTCAGGCCGCGCAAGCTACGCTGCGTAAGTCAGGCTGCGCAAGCTACGCTGCGTAAGTCAGGCTGCGTTAGTCAGGCTGCGCAGGCTGCGCTGCGTAAGTCAGGCTGCGTCAGTCCGGCTGCGTCAGTCAGGCTGCGTCCGTCAGGCTGCGTCAGTCAGTTTGAGTAAGTCAGCTGTGTAGTTGGCAGCCGTTTTTTTCAATTGACCCTTCGCGATGCTTTTGGGAAAAAACACGGCATGCCCCAGCGGCGTGCCCAGGACTGTGAGGCCCTGCTCGCCGAGCCCCCTGCCCAGGCATCGGCGTGCGGGCCAGGCAGCAGTGCGCTGGGTTCCCCCACCCGCGGCATTCCATGCCCGCGTTTTGCGCAACTGGACGCGGATGTTCGCACGCCCCCACAGCGCTGTACCTCAGCCGGCACGTTCAGGCTGACAAGTGCCGTAAATGTCGTTCAAAGATGCGTACAAGTCCTCCCCCCAGCAGTGCGGGGTGTTGCCCCAACGCGCACAGGGCAGCCATCAGGGGATCCTGTTTGCTTGGTACCCGGGGTGTCGTGGAAGACGTAGGCACTCGGCTTAGCTTAAAACGGGGCCACGAAGGGGAGCAGCGCCGTGGAGGCTGGGCCCTTGCTGCAAGCCGCTCAACATGCTCGCGCACGATATATGGTGGTAAGCCTCGACCCCGTCTATGCTGAGGACCGTTGTGCGAGCGTCAGCCCATACTGGAAGGGCGCGCATGCAGCTTGGAAAGCTCCAGCATACTGGGCGAGCGTGCTCCGGCGGCAGCGGCGCCTGGCGTGTTGGCGGCCGGCGGGCGGCCAAGGTCTCCAGGCGTTGGCTGCCGAGAGCTTCCCCAAGGGGGCGAGCGCCGCCGCTCTGGTGGGGAGAGTGGTCAGGACAGGGCCAGCGAAGGGCCCGTGCTGCGACCCCAACAGCGCCAGCGCAGAGGTGTCAAGGTGGAGGGACATGTTCCAGACGGTCTTCCAGGGCTGCAGTGGCAGGCCGCTGCCACCCACGGGCTGCGCCACCGCTGAGCAACAAGCTGCCAGCATCATCGGAGCGCGTGGCCGGCAAAGCGCCAGCCAACACATCCTGCCAAGTAGGGGGCTCCCAGCTATGGTCCGCCAGCACGAGGGCCGCCGCGGCTGCAGCTCGCAGGGAAGGGGCATTGGCCTCAGGCAGGCCCAAGGGGGGCAGGACTGCACGAAGAAGCGAAGGCGTGTGCCTTTCCAGAAGAGGCAAGCCATCGGCCCAAGATGCCCAATACGCAGCAGGGGCGACGGCGGCCGCAGAACGTAAATCGAGACCGCCAAGCCGAAAAGGCAACCTTGCAACGCCCAATGCCTGCGGGGGCAACGGGCCTGCCTGAAGCAGGGTGGACAAGCAGTCCGCAACAGCGAGGTCATGAGCAGCCGCGAACTCTGCCGTGGTTGCGAATTTTCCATGAATCCCATGACATGTAAAGTAAAGATGTAAAGATCGTCGTGTGAGATGTCAACTGGCAGAGGCTTGTGTATGTTCTTGTACATGGCGGATCTGCGAGGAAGTGCATATCTGCGAGGTACAGGAGACACATTTTTCCACATTTTTGCAAAGAATGCATTTCTCTCAGGACCAGTGAGGACAGCCGAAATGCTGGAAGAACTTGGCGATACAAACTGGGACGTCGTGATGTTCAGCGAGACACGTTGCGCAAATATCAACGCAACTTTGGATGGTGGACACCGTTTCGTGACATCTACACAGCCAACACATGCGGCAGGTGTGGCCCTCCTTTTGCACCAGCGGCATTCTGCAAATATCAAAGCAACACATTCGGCTTCAGATAGATTGCTTTTTGCGGATGTCAGCACTGACAGAGGCATGGCCCGTTTTATTGCAGCCTACGTGCCACATGGTGGCTACTCACAAGAAGATTTGGATGATTTCTATGGACTATTCCACTTTACATTGGATGATGCAAACAAAAAAGGCTATTTGATAATTGTCGGTGGCGATTTCAACACACAATTAGGAATCGGTGTGCGAAGTGACATGCTGACAGAAATGGCAACTTCATTTGGATATGACAAAAATGCTGAAACATGGACGTTTGAAAGCTCTTTGGGTGCAAGGCGACGGATTGATTATGTTCTCTTCAAAGTTGATATTGGACACTGCATTTGCAACTGATATCCTTGATATGGGTTCGGACCATCGCGCTGTTTACTCACGAATCCATTTGGGCAAGCGCGTGCCTTTGAACAGGCGGAAGCGCAGCATTCGACGTGGATGGAAACCAGTTTTGAATGAAAAAGGCCAGCCGGACAATTACCATCAAGCGTTGCATGAGGTATTATGTTGTTCTCAACCACGCAAAACAAGAAAAGCGCATGCGATGTGCCGTGGAACTGTGACGGCTTCAAGCAGTTGTTGCTGAGACGCAAGCAAGCAGACACCCGAGGTGAACGAACAGTTCTGCCCAAGCAAATTCGGAAGGAGCTTCGACAATACCTGCGGAGAAAACGGAACGCAAGGACCGCGCAGATCCTATCTAAATTTTCAGACCTGGACAGGCTGGCATCAGTTCGAAATTTTCCGTTCCACACGGTGAGACAAGCAGCGCGCAGTGCTCCTGAGCCCGATGATTTTACAATGCACTTGTCGGATTTATTTTCTTCAGAGGCGGGCTTCGGAACAGAGTTGCTGAATTCACTCATGGACTATGCGAGCCGCCATGGCTTTCAAGACATCCCTCCTTTTCGGATGTCTGAATTGAAGCATGCAGTGTCCAAACTACGAAGCCGCACATGTGCAGATACAGATGGCTTGGTTGTGGAGATGTTCAAGTATGCGAGTGAGGAGTTATTAGCCTACTTACTGGATATTTTCAATTCCATGCTTGCAACCGGCCAGTTGGAACCAACGTGGTGCCATACAATGTTTACGATGCCCCCAAAACAGGGTGACACGTCAGATGTGTCCAATTGGCGGCCGATTGCCGTTCTAAAGGTATCTTACAAAATCTTTTCACGATTGTTGCATTCTCGATTGGAGACGTACCTTGATGCACAGCAACCCTGTGACCAGACAGGTTTTCGGAAAAACACAAGTATTGATGATGCAATGCTTGTTTTTGAATCTGTTTGTGGCAAATCGCTGGAATGGGACCTGGACATGTGGTTTGCCAGTTTGGATTTAACAAAGGCATTTGACAAGATTGAACACGACGCACTGTTTCAAGCTCTGTTACGGCAAGGGGTGCCACCATCATACCTGGCTTTACTGACTTCGCTGTACCGGAAGCAAACGGGATCGGTGCAGGGCGGTCGATCTTTCAGCATTAAACGTGGCGTCAAACAAGGCGACGTCATCAGCCCCATGCTCTTCAACGCAGGCCTGGAACATGCCATGCGAAATTGGAAGCAGAAACTGAGGAACCATGGCCTTCATGTAGGCAAAGAAGAGCGATTGACAAGCGTCCGCTTTGCTGATGATATTATGTTATATGCAAAATCTTGCAGTGAATTGATGCAAATGCTGGAAAGTCTGATCTTGGAGCTGGGCGCCATTGGTTTGCAGTTGAATTCGCGGAAAACAAAGATTTTGACAACCGCTTCGCTAGCGAGCCCTACTTTCTTGGAAGTTGCTGGCCGTTTTGTGGAAGTGTTGTGGGGCGATCGCTCTCACAGCTACTTGGGGAAATTGCTTTGCGGAGACCTGTCCAAACGCAGCTCAGTGGAACTGCGCCACCGTATCCAAGCCGCATGGGCCAAATTCCGAAGCCACACGCAAGTGCTTTGCAACCCGCATATTTCTTTGAAGTTGAGACTTCAGTTCTTTGAGGCCACCATCACGCCAAGTGTACTTTATGGTTTAACAACACTACCGCTTACACAAAGCCAGCTGGACAGATTAGACGCTGCTCAGCGTCGCATGTTGCGATCTATTGTGGGATGGGTCCGTATTGAGGGTGAAGACTGGCGTGACACAATGCACAGAATGAAATTACGACTGCAACACGCGCTGGCGATGCATCCTTTGAGGCCATGGACGCAGCAACTATTTACCCGTCAATACAGGTTTGCTTCCAAGATATCTCGTCGAGATGTGCTTGGCCATGGGCAGTCGTTACATGGATTCCAGGTGATGGTTGGACCCATAATTTCCTGAGAGCGCCAAGAAGGAAACTAGGCCGCCCGCCGAAAAGGTGGGACGATAATTTGAGGACATTTGCACTTGAACATTTGCAAGGCAGGACGTGGATGGTGGCAGCTCGGTCAAGGCAATGGCTTGACAACGAGCATCTTTTTGTACAGTTTTGCCAAGCTACATGACTGCCTCGTGTGTTCCCTGTGTCCTTCATGGACCGTAGTCTCCTGACTCGAACGGGGCAAAGGCAAAGGCAAAGGCTTGTACATGGCTCAAGCCCCTGTAGTACCTGTAGTGCCTTGTGTACCCTAGAAGGGAAAAGAGCCCAATACGCGACGCTGCCTGCGCCCTCCGGGTGACCAAGCTCAACGGTCAGGGCCCTCCGCAGGAACTCAACTGAGTTCCTGGTTCTGCGGGTAGCCCCGCGACCAAGGTCGTGAGGACTACTCGGCCTGCCGCGGGTAGCACCGCGCAGCCAAGGCTGTGCGAGGGCACTCGCCGCTACGTCCCGCCCGGGGTCCTCCTGGTGGGACTGGAGTGGATCTCCGCCAGGAGATCGTCAAGGCCAAGCTCAAGCCGAGCAAGGCCCTTGGTGGGAGAGCCAGGCCTGGTCCGAACCAGCTTGGCAATCTCAAAGCTGGCCCAGCCGGGGCTGGAAAGGCTGGCGAGACTGGAGCCAGCGACCTCGAAACCACCGAGGTGCACGATCTGAAGCGGCTCAGGCCGAGAGGATCGCCCGAGGCATCGCGCGGCGCAAAGCTACAGCGCAGCGCGAGGGAGAGGCTTGGCAGGGTCAGAGGCCAAGCGAGCTGCCAGCGCCCCCGAGCCCGCCGGCCGAGGAGCGCAAGGAGGCAGCAGACGCTGCCAAGGAGGAGAAGTCAGAGGAAGACTCCCCGGCATCTCCAGAGCCAGCAGGTCCGCTTCCGCAAGAGGAGCCTGCAGTAGCTGGGATCGTTGAGGCTGGCCCAAGGGTCAAGCTTATCGAGCGGCCTCAGTGGGCGCCCCTAGGGGCTGGCAAGCCAGCTCTGGAGGCCACAGGAGACAAAAGGTCGTCTTCTCGGGCGGCACAAGCATCACAAAGCTCGTGCGGTCTCAGCTCCCGCCGGCAAGGCGCGAGCTGCGTGGGCCCCTCCGCTTCTCGAGGCAGAGCGGGCAGACCCGCCTCCTCAGGAGCAGGACAGGGAGCGGGAGGAAAAGCCCAAGGCCAGGGCCAGAGGTTTCAGCCCAGTGCGGGAGTCTCCGCCTGGAGCATCGGACTCGGCCATTGAGGAGTCCGTTGATTTTGGGGACGTCAGTGACCCAGATCCTGAGCCGGTCGAGGACTTCAAGCGCAAGTGCAAGCAAGCGCTCATTGCGAGCCGCGCTGGTCAGGTGCAGGCCCCACCTCCAGTCGCAAGGCTGAGAGCGGGCAGTGCCGCCTCGAGCTCGTTGGAGCTGGAGGAGGGGTTGGAGCGGGCAATCCGCCTGGCTGCCGACATTCAAGGGGTATTGAGCCATGGCCGATGCCAGCCAGTTCGCCGCTCAGATGCAGGAACTGGTCTCTCAAGTTCAAGCTCTGACGCATGGCCTAAGCACCCAAAGCGAGGCCCTTCGCCAAAGCGAAGCAGAGCGACAAGCCCTCCGAGCCGCCTTGGAGGCGTCGCAGGCCAAGACCACAGAGCTCACCAACGCCGTCGCTCAGCTGATGCTAGCCCAGGGTCAGGCCGCGCAAAGACCAAACGGTCCAAGCGCGACCGCTGCCGCCGGTAATAGACCGAGCGGGATCATGCATCACATGGATGTGATGAAGGCTGTCCGCACGCCGCAAAATTTGAAGGATCGCGACGGGTCGGAAAAGTTTGTATTCCAAACGGAAACGTATCTAGCCTTCATGGATGGTAGCATGCCAGAGGTTTTGGAAATGAGTCGCAAAGCGACAGACTTTCTGGATCCGGACGAGATGTCCGAGGACACACTAGACCGCTCGCGCAAGCTGTTTGCTATGTTAGCGAGTTGGGTGCAAGATTGCCCGGCAGCAGCCAAGCTGTCACGAGGCATTCGACAGCAGAACGGATTCGAACTTTGGCGCCTCCTGTTTCGCGAATTTGCTCCTGAGAGCCACTCCAAAGCGCTGATTTGGAGAAGAACTCTTTTGAGTCCCAAGTTTCCTGCAAAAGAAGCTGAGTTCAGCGCAGCCCTCCAAGAGTGGGAGGCAGACTTGGACCGGTATGTGTCCGAGTACGGACCAAGTAAGGCCATAGCCGATGAAGACAAGCGGGCCGTGGTCATCACCGAGGCACCCGCAGCTCTCAGGCAACACCTGGCGATGCACGCCGCAGTGCTGAATAGCTACGAAGCTGTCCGCGACGCAGTGGTTGGTTACTTGCAAGCCAAGCGAGTATGGAGCCCATCAGCCACGTACGCGGGAAACACTGCCCGGAAAGACGCCATGGACATTGGCAAGGTGGGCGATGGGAAAGGTTCAGACAAAGGCAAGAAAGGCAAAGGTAAAGGTGGCAAGACCGACAAGGGCAAAGGGAAGAATGACACTCCGAAAGGGGGTGACAAGAAAGAACATGAACACCAAGGGGAAAGGCAAAGGAGACGCGAAGGGGAGGACTGTGTCCAATGTCAACGATGAGACCGCTTCCCAGGTGACTGCGGGCCCCTCCGCGTCCCAGATAGCTCCGGCGCCCAGTGCCGCGTCCAGCGTGCGTGGAGCGGTGCGAACTGTGAGCGAGGGAACCTCTTCCATTCGCATGCTGCGAGTGTCTGAGGGAAAGGGGGACGCCAAGATCCCGGGCGAGATCCTCGCGTTCCACAACCAGCCGGGTTGGCATGGCTTGCCGAGCCAGAAGGTTTATGTGGTTTGTGGCAAAAGCCAGCGCATCAGAAAGAAAGTCACGCCTGGACCACAACACAAGGTCTATGGTTTGAGAACCACTTGGCAACTGCATGATATGCGCCAGCAGTGGGACTGCATCGAACACAGGGTCAAGTGGAAGAACTTGACCAACCCCCATGAGACATTCTCTGGCACTGGAGTTCGGGCCATCATGTTGTTTGAGCAGAACCCTGGTGCGTCCACGGTCGCCCGGGTAGGTGATCTCCTGGTGGACACCGGAGCGTGTACTTCCGTATGCCGTCCCGACGCATTCAAGGCGGCAGTTGACCCGACCGTGGTCGAGTCTCTGTACTCGGTCGACGACAGTCCGCTACACGCGTGCTGGGAGGTCCGCCCGCATCTCACCATTGGGAGCGGGCAAAGCCGCCAGGAAGCGCAAATAGCTTTCCAAGTGGTCGAGGGAATTACCGACAACATCCTTTCGATCAACCGAGCCATCGATGACGGAGCAAGCATCCTGTTTTCGCCGCAGGATTGCTACATCCAATGGCCGGATGGGTCAAAGGCAACCTTCGAGCGGAAGGGAAGGGAATTTGTGCTGCCTTACCGTGAGAAGGATTGGGCCAGTAGAGCGCATGTCCGCATCGCGCCAGTGGTGGACCCAGAGCAAGAGGCTGTTGAGGCTTAGGCTGCGGCAGAGCACAGCAGCGATGACGATGAACTGCCTGCAGCAGAAGCAGAGCACCCAGCTGAGGAGGAGGAAGCCGCTGATGGCGACTTGGAAGAGGAAGCGCTGGTGCCTGAAGCGCCAGGGCCTCTCGCAGCAGAAGCGCCTCCAGCGCCCACTGCAGCCGAAAGGGCAACACACAGTATGACACACCTTCCATTTCAGCCTTGGTGCGAACTGTGCGTGGCAGGTAAAAGCAAGGAAGACCCCCACAGGCGAAGAGCCAATGGGGACATCGGCGTGGAGAAGACACCGGTGATCCAAATTGACTACCTGTTCCTTGGAAGGAACGCCGCCGTGGTGGAGGAAGAGTTAAGTCTCTTCACCATGCTGGTCGCTATAGATGTGGACTCTGGATGGCCTTTTGCCCTCCAGATTCCTAGGAAGGGCCTGGAGCACGGCCAGTATGTGCTCAACAACTTGACGTTGTGGTTGAACAACCTCGGGCACGACAAGGCCGTGGTGCAGCATGACGCTGAAAACACCATAGGAGCCGTAGCCAAAGCTTGGCAGCGCCATGTTGGAGCAGCAAAGCTAAAGATAAGGGCTGCGCCTGTCAGGTCGCACCAGTCGCAGGGTTCTGTCGAATCGGCGAATGGCTTTGTGGCAGGCCAGATCCGAACCTTGTGGGCAGACGTGCAGGAGCGGTATCCTGAGCTGGAACCAACTCACAACGTCATGCCATGGTTGGTCAAGCATGCAGCGTGGCTAATAAGCCGATACCACGTGCGAGGGCAAGACCGGTGCACTCCATTCAAGTTGGTGAACGGTCACGACTACGCCAAGCCCATTTGCCATTTTGGCGAGGTCGTTATGGCAAAAGTTCCCCTGGCCGAAAGCAAACTTGCCAGGAAGTGGCTCAAAGGGATATGGTTGGGCAAGTTGGAGAAGGACGACAGCCATGTCATCGGCACTACCGCCGGGGCAATCGCTGTGCGGTCCGTCCGCCGCTTGCCCAGTGCGGAACAGATCAACAACGATCTGATGGCCTGCGTGCGTGGGCTACCGTGGAAGCCACGAGATGGCAACCGAGTCGCCCCACGTGAGACGTCAAGTGTCGTGGTCATGCCAGCGCCTCCCCACGCAGCCCTCCATGGAGAGCAAGGAGAAGGCGGAGGAGATCCACCGCGCATCGCGGACGATGGAGCTGACATCGACCTAGACGCAGCAGCCGTGGAGGCAGCGGCGGTCATCGAGGAAATGTCGGACTGCAGCCCGAGCGCGCCAGAAGGCGAGCCGCCCGTAGCGGGAGACACCGCCGGAGCAGCGCCCTCTGATCCCTTCAGGGGGGCGGCGTGGCATTCACCTCTTGCTTCGCTACCCGACACACCAATGAGCCCAACTGGACTTGGAGATGGGGGCCTGAAGCGGGAAGCACCGCCAGCTCAGCCAAGCAGCTCAGCAAAGACACCCAAGGTTGCTGGAGATCTGGGAAGCCATCCAGAAATGGGGCGAGTTTGACGAAGCGTCGAACCCTTTTGCGATGCAGCGCATCAGCAACGTAGCTGACTATGTGGATCAGCTCCTCAACCCTGAGCAGGTCCACATAGCGCGCAAAGCGCAGCTCAAGAAGTTGTGGGATAAGAAGGCATTCACGCCCGTCCTTCGAGAGGAGATCCCCAAAGGTTCCCAGATCTTCCACCACAAGTGGGTTGACAAAAGCAGCCGAGGGGTGTACAAAAGTCGCTTCACGTGCGCAGATGTGAAAGCGCGCTACACCAAAAGCCAGGAGGAGATGAACGTGTTCGTCCCTACTCCAACGCCTGAGAGTCATGCGCTCCTTGAGGTGTATGCCCTGGCGCACGGATACCACACGAGGTCTTTGGACATTGTAGCCGCGTTCCTGATCGGCGCGGACAGGGGAGCCGCCGAAGGCAATCCCGTCTATGTCCGAGCACCAGTGGAGTGGCAAGAGCTATTCGAGAAATGGCTTGCGGGCCTAGCGCCGGCGGATCAAGCCAAGTACCGCCACCGCTTCAAGGACCTGCTGTTCCGCCTAGACGGAAACCTGTACGGACGCCGACCAGCAGGTTCCGTGTTCAGGAACGAGCTTGAGGACATCTTGCTCAACAAGCTGGACAAGAAGCGCTACCACTTCGTGCGGGGCGAGAAAGACCCGACGGTCTACCGCTGCACGAAGAGTGGAGTCGTGATCGTGCACCACATCGACGACTTCAGAGGTACAGGCCCAGACGACGCCTTGGACTACCTCTACGATGTGGAGTTGCCGAAGTACTGCGAAGTTCAGAGTGGGGAACTTGAGCGGGTCGGCACTGTTGTGGAAGTGCTGAACCGAACCAAGATCCGTCTGGAGGACGCCATCCTCACACAAGCAGATAAGGTGCATGTCGAGAACATCAAGAATGCGCTCGGGGTCACCAAGGAAAGGTCCGAGGTGCCAAGCCGCCAACTTAACCTCCTGGAAGTGATGCCACTTTCAGAGGAGGATGCGCGAGCCTATCGCAGCGCAGTTGGCAGTGCCATTTACCTTTCTGCGGACCGAAGAGATATCCAGTTTGCCACGAAAGAGTTGGCCAGAAGGATGTCCAATCCCAGGGAATGCGATTTGAAAGCTGCCAAGATACTAGCAGCCTACCTAAACCGCCATCCAGAGATGTACACAGTGGTAGCTCTGGAAGCGGGAGCCACCGCCCAGAACGAGCTGACCCTGGACCTGTTCACGGACTCGGACTGGGCCGGATGTCTCGAGACGAGACGCTCCACCGACTGCTACATTGCCGTGCTTGGAGGAGCTGTAGTGGCTTGCGGGTCACAGACGCAGCCGGGACTCCCAGCAACTAGCTCGCCTGATGCTGAGCTGCGTGGCGTGAGCAGGGGGGCGCGAGAAGCTCTCTTCATAAAGGAGCTGGCCACGATCGACTTCGGGCTGAAGGTCAAGAAGCCTAAGCTCTGGACCGATTCGAGCTCAGCTCAGGCGGCAGCCAGGAGGATCGGGCCAGGATCCAAGCTTCTGCGAGTTCTATGTGCAAGGAGCGATCCAAGCTGGAAAGCTTAGCGTTGGAAAGGTCAAGGGCGCTTGGAACCCAGCCAACTTCTTAACGAAGCCCTCGCTAGGAATGCTGGAGAGCCTTGACATCACCCAATTCCAGCGCATCAACGTCAAGGTGTCCGCGGTAAAGCGGCAGCCTTGGAAGCCAGGCTTCCCTGCCAAGCTTGAGGACGCTGGCGCGGGAATGGCCGCCCAGGCAGCGGGACCATCCGCCTTGTGCAAAAGCACAAAGTTGGGAGAAAGCAAAGGCCAAACCAAAGGTCAAGGCGTGCGGTCGCCCCCGCCGGCAAGCCCGAGACATGAGGGCAACCTCGCTGTTCGAGCGGGAAGCTCCGCCCCCGGACGGAGGGTAAAATAGTTGAATTTGCTTGTACAAAGAGCAGTTCACATGCCGCCTTTAAGGGGGGTGGCGAATTTTCCATGAATCCCATGACATGTAAAGTAAAGATGTAAAGATCGTCATGTGAGATGTTAACTGGCAGAGGCTTGTGTATGTTCTTGTACATGGCTCAAGCCCCTGTAGTACCTGTAGTGCCTTGTGTACTCTAGAAGGAACTAGACGACGAGTGGCCCGGAAGCATAGAGGCAAGTTGATGCAGGTGAGGTAACTCTCGCAAAGTTAGCATGAGGAGTTGGCAGGCGAAGCAACTCTCAAAAAGTTGGCATGAGAAGCTGGCAGGTTAAGTAACTCTCGAATAGTTGGCTGGCAAAGTTGGCGGGTGAAGTAATTCTCGCAAAGTTGACATGAGAAGTTGGCAGGCGAAGTAACTCAAGAGAAAAGTTGGCATGAGAAGTTGGCAGGTGAAATAACTCTCAAAGAGTTGGCATGAGAAGTTGGCAGGTGAAGTAACTCTCGAAAAGTTGGCGTGAGAAGCTGGCAGGTGAAGTAATTCTCGAAAAGTTGGCACGAGAAGATGGCGCGTGAAGTAACTCTCGAAAAGTTGGCGTGAGAAGCCGGCAGGTGAAGTAACTTTCGAAAAGTTAGCATGAGAAGTTGGCAGGCGAAGTAATTCTCGAAAAGTTGGCGCGAGAAGTTGGCAGGCGAAGTAACTCTCGAAAAGTTGGCAGGCGATGTTGGCAGGTGAAGTACCTCTCGAAAAGTTGGCATGAGAAGCTGGCAGGTGAAGTAATTTTTCGAAAAGTTGCCACGAGAGGTTGGCAGATAAAGTATTTCTCGAAAAGTTGGCATGAGAAGTTGGCAGGTGAAGTAATTCTCGAAAAGTTGGCAGGTGAAGTTGCCACGAGAGGTTGGCAGGTAAAGTATTTCTCGAAAAGTTGGCATGAGAAGTTGGCAGGTAAAGTAATTCTCGAAAAGTTGGCATGAGAAGCTCGCAGGTGTAGTAACTCTCGAAAAGTTGGCATGATAAGCTCGCAGGTGAAGTAACTCCTCGAAAAGTTGGCACGAGAAGTTGGCAGGTGAAGTAACTCTCGAAAAGGTGGCATGAGAAGCTGGCAGGTGAAGTAATTCTCGAAGTTTCGGCATGAGAAACTGGCAGGTGAAGTAATTAACCCTCAAAAAGCTGGAGCGGCGGAGGCGCGCCGCGTGCTACATTTGCAATTTACAGTTGCGATTTTCCAGCCATTTGTATCTAAAGTTGCGATTTTCCAGCCGGAGCTGCGGGAGCACGCTCCGCGTACTACGTCTGTACTTAAAAAGTGCGATTTTCCAGCCGTAGCTGCAGCAGCCTCCGCGTACTACGTCTGTACTTAAAAGTTGCGATTTTCCAGCCGGAGCTGCAGGAGCACGCTCCGCGTACTACGTTTGTACTTAAAAGCTGCGATTTTCAAGCCGGAGCTGCCGCGGACCAGGGGGGAATCGAACCCGGGACCGCGGGATTGCGAAAGCAGGCGCGCGCACCACGAGACAACTTCCAAAAGCCGTTTCGCGAGCAAGAAAATCGCACGGCGCCACAGCGAGAGCGCTTCGACACGCACGATCTCCGCAGAGGGTTCATCGGGCTCAAGACAAATTCGCACGGCGCCACAGCGAGAGCGCTTCGACACGCAGGATCTCCGCAGAGGGTTCGCCAAGGTCAAGACAAATTCGCACGGCGCCACAGCGAGAGCGCTTCGACACGCACGATCTCCGCAGAGGGTTCGCCGCGCTCAAGACAAATTCGCACGGCGCCACAGCGAGAGCGATCGACACGCACGATCCCCGCAGAGGGTTCATCGGGCTCAAGACAAATTCGCACGGCGCCACAGCGAGAGCGCTTCGACACGCACGATCTCCGCAGAGGGTTCGCCGGCTCAAGACAAATTCGCACGGCGCCACAGCGAGAGCGCTTCGACACGCACGATCTCCGCAGAGGGTTCGCCGCGCTCAAGACAAATTCGCACGGCGCCACAGCGAGAGCGCTTCGACACGCACGATCCCCGCAGAGGGTTCATCGGGCTCAAGACAAATTCGCACGGCGCCACAGCGAGAGCGCTTCGACACGCACGATCTCCGCAGAGGGGTGCGTTTCGTAAGCTCCCGTCGGGCCTACCCCCGCCATAAAAAGAAGAAGAATTAAGAGTCGAGAAGTGAAGGTACAGAAAAGTTAGCTTGTGTTTTTAGGATAGTGAAGTAACACCCGACAAATTAGCTTGTGCTTTTAGTAGAATGAGATAACAGCCGAAAAGTTGACATGAGAAGTTGGCAGGTGAAGTAACTCTCAAAAAGTTGACATGAGAAGTAGGCAGGTGAAGTAACTCTCGACAAGTTGGCATGAGAAGTTAGCAGGTGAAGTAACTCTCGGCAAGTTGGCATGAGAAGTTGGCAGGTGAAGTAACTCTCGACAAGTTGGCATGAGAAGTTGGCAGGTGAAGTTGGCAGCCGCTTTTAGAAGAAGAACCCTTCGCAATGCTTCCGGGAAAAAGAGCCCAATACGCGACGCTGCCTGCGCCCTCCGGGTTTCGCACGTGGGCTCAGGTGGGAGCAAGCGAAGGACATGGTTGCGCGGAGGAGTGCAGCAGAACAGCAAAAGCAGCCAAGAAGCCTGCACGTCCTCCAGGGCGGGAAGTCGAGCGAGAAGCGCGCGCTGGCTCGCAGCGAAAGCGTCGAGCTGAGCTGCGACAAACTGGGGGGAGCCAACGGGCACGCCGAGCACGCGGAGACCCCGCTGGGTGGGGGCCAAGGCAGGCGATCCGACAAATACAGGAGCCTCCCCAACAGCAAGTGCGGAGATTCCGCGTTCCAGACCCGCGTGTTGCCATGGTTCAGGCGGATGCACGCAGAGCGCCACAGAACAAACGGACGAACGGGAGACAGCGGTTAGCCCCGGCCCGCCGTGACACGTTGTCAAAGGCACCAACCCCATCCACAGAAAGCACGGTAGCCTCAGGACCAAGCTCAACGGCCGAAGCCAAGGCATGGACCACGCCTCAAGAAAAGCGGGGGCGTGTTGCTGAGCCAAGGACCGAGCGACCAGCTGGACACGGCCAGACGGCTTCTCAGGCAGACACGACTTCCGGGGGGACCTCCGCGCGGGCCAGCGACTGAGCGACCTTCTAAAACCGATCCGAGTCAACCTCACTATCCAGCATAAGCCGTGCTGATTCGGCGGTGAGGCCGGAAGGTCCTGGGGCGGCGCCCTTCTTTGCCCGGCGCAAATTGGCTAGAAGGATGTCCCGGCGCAGGGCGGCGGGCTCAGCAGGCTGGAAAAAGAGGACCTCGGACGACAGAGCGGAGTACGGAGCCGCAGGTCGCGCGCCGCCGGGCCGTGTGCGAAGGAGCAGTTGGGTGCAGCCCACTCCTGCTTGGGGAGCCGGCGTTCCCCGGCTTTGCGATGGAGCAGCATGCGGGGCAACAGGAGCCAAAGTTTCCAAGCTCGAAACTGCGGTGATGCTGCGGAAAAAAGGCGCGTGGGGGAAAAAAACAGAAAAAAACTCGAAAGGGCGGCAACAGGGTAAGCTTCGGGGTCGCCCGCTTCCAGGACCGCCTGCAAAGCGAGGGAAAAAGCTTGGCGGACTTGACCTTTAACAAACGCAGGGGGGCCCTGGAAAGTGTGCACCCGAAGCAAAATAGCAGAGTCCCAAGTTTCCCCCAATCACAAACAGTACTGTTTTGCGCATACAGTTATCCTTTCTTTCAAGTCACGCGAAAAATGCGCTTGTACATTGACAGCATCTAATCGAGGTCTTGTGTGTACACCCGATGGTCGTCGCAGAAACCGAACACCCATATTCTCGTGCACTGATATGAAGCTTTGGTTGGCTGCGTCCCCCTTTTTTGGGGTTGGTTTTTCGTTTTTGGGTTTGTTGTTTGGGCTGCCCCTGGTTGTGGTTCTCGTTGGTTCGGCGCGGCCGGAAAAAAGAAAGAGAAGCGGGCCGGAAAAGAAAAGGACAAAACACAAAACAGGGGGGACCGACCCGTTGACCAACGGTCCACAGCCTCGGGGGGACCGACCCCGTGATCAACGGTCAGCGTCCTGGAGGATTGGCTGTTTTCCTCTCCCGGCTTCGTTGGCTTTGTTGGCTTTCTGTTCGCCATGTCGGGCCTTGACTCTCCCGTCCGTGCCCTCTTCGCCCAACCTCCCTTCGGTCACCCCTCCGGCTGCTGGTTCTGTGCGCTCACCGTCCCTGTCCCTGGCGCCAGCTGCCCAGCGCCCAGTGGGGAAGTGACACCCCCATCGGCCCACCGGGGGAGAACCTGCTTGGAACCCGTGCTCCCCAGTGGCTTCGGTGAGCACAGTGCGTGTTTTTGGCCTGGCTGTCGTCACATGTGCCACGCTGAGTGTGTGGCGCAGATGCGTGCCCGGATGGCGCAGTGGCCAAGACCTCTTGTGCCCGGGGGCATCCCTTAAACAGTTTTTCCTGGAGGGGGGCAAAGCCAGGCGCGCGCCTCCAAGACCAGGATGTACAGGGCAACGCCCGGTGTGGCGTGCTGACAAGCCGCTGGCTGAGCGCGGCCAGCAACTACTTGCTGCGAGTGCTCCCGCCCGCCGATGCGCGGATTCGCACGACATGGCTGTCGCGCGGTGCCTCCAAAACCTGCTTGGTGACCCGGACTTCGCCCGTGACCCGCGGCAGCCCGCAGCCAGGCGTGCGGGGAGTCCTGGGCCGACTCCATGCCGGTTATCGGCGCGCGGCACCCGCGCACCCTGGCGCGGATACTCGCAGGGCTGGCCGACTCAGCAGGCTCCCAAGCCACCCCATCGATGCGCGCGGCAGCCCACGCAGAGGAGGTGTTGCGGACGGCTGGGTTCGCTGCGCCGCCATGGGCGGCGACGAGCTCGCCAGCCAGCAGCAGTACTTCGGGGACACCGCGCGAGGTTGGCAGCAAGCCGCCTGCGCCCATTTCACTTGGACCGGAGGACCCCATTTTCCGAACTCGATCCAGCGTCTCTTCCCTTATTGCTGTCTCAAGCCGGGCCAGGCGGTAGCGTTGCCGCCGCCGTGCTGCCGACTGCGCCTGCCGCTGCCGTTGGGGCCTTGGGCATGCCGCTGCGGGGGTGCCCTTGACCCACTCGGTGACCACCGGACTGCTGTGCTCGTCCGCCGGCCGACGGCGCGGGTTTCCTCAACCCTGCCGTTGTCCGACGGGCGACGGCTGGAGCTGTCGACGCGGCGCTTGTGAGCCCGGTGCGGTGCGATGGGCTCGCGCCGACGCCGCGCGGCGCGGTGCCGCCTCGTTGTCGTCGCCCTCGAGGTTGGGGGGCGCTGGGGGGACGAGACGGAAGCCTTCTTGCGCCGTTTGGGGGCAGTTGCTGGCGGTCGCGGAACAGGGCGCGCTCGCGGCCAGCCTCAGCTCGCTTCCTCCCGACGCTGGCGACGCCGCTGCCGGGGCGCCGCCGCTGGGCGACGTCATGTCCGTCGCCCGCTGGGCGCCGGACGCATGAGGGCCGTTGTGTTTCACCCCAGCTGGACGGAAAAAGGCGCGTAGGAGCAAACAAATACACACGGGTGTTGCACCGTTGAACCCTGCAGCAACGCGTGCTGCGCGACGTGTCCTTGTTGGGTCGGCCCCTCCAGAGCTGCTCCGCCGCCATCCCGACCGCTTCCTGCCTTGAGCAGGTGAGGATGCTGGCCTCAGAAAAGCAGCGTGAATGCCCGGATCCCTTGCTGCTGAAATGCTGCTGAAAAGGATCCATCAAAATGTTTCGTTTCGTTTTGGTGCGAGCCTGCCCTGCAAAAACAAGTTAGTTGTGCCATGTTTTGACCTGCTCCAACTCAGTG
The DNA here is from genome assembly GCA_963377175.1 of Effrenium voratum. Lineage (NCBI taxonomy): Eukaryota > Dinophyceae > Suessiales > Symbiodiniaceae > Effrenium > Effrenium voratum. The sequence continues at coordinate 24,982 of CAUJNA010003229.1, forward strand.
TGCATTTGCTGAATCGCCACGCGATAACTCCTTGGCGTTTGGCAAGAGCCTTTCTTCCTTACGATCCTGCTGGAAGCCCGCACCCGCCTCAGTGCCAGGCGCTCAGGTTGGTCGTTAGCTGTTGGAATGTCAGCACAAAAAAAGGAACTGTCACACTTTTGGATGGCGTCATGGTGTGGGAAGAGGAACCATAGCAAAAAAACACGAGTTTGTTGCGTTCCTATCCACAGGACGAGGTAAAGCGAGAGATCCAGTGGGGTGATTTGGCGTTCTCGGGGTGTCTCATTCTATGTTGCAATACTACGGACATGTCAGTCACGAGTTTGTTTGCTGCGGCACGCCGCCCTTGCGGAGGTTGCCGACATGGCCGAGCGTCGCATTGATCCCGAAGATGGTGCCGCGTGACCCGCAGGACGCGTCCATTTTCCTTTTTTTTTTCTTCTTTTTTTCTCTCTCCCGCCTTTTTCCATCAGACGGCTGACAGGGCCCTGATCGGAGCACAATCTGAGGTGAGTCCTCTTGTGTTTGGCAAGTTGTGTGAGGGGGGGAGGATGCACTCCGGTTGCAAGGTACACCTGGGAGGAGTTCTCGGCGTATTATGCTGGAAAGCCAGGGCCCAAGGGTTAAAATGCGTGTTTGCATTGCCAGGGAACCGTCACTGCTCCAAATTGAAGTTTTACTTTTTCACGTGCTTGGCAGAAGGGATGAGGTTTGTAAGCTTTATCAGGCAGCCTCTTGCTTTTGCATGCACAGACCGCGCTTGGATATTGTTGTGTACAGATGGACGGCACCTTGCTTTGTCTTGGCAAGGAAGTTTGGTATGGTAAACAAGAATCGACAAGAATCCTTTCTTCTTTCGACCAGCGTGAGGTATAAGAAAAAGGCCGTTGAAGCGTATTGGGAGGAGTGCGAGAAGCGAGGCCTGGCCGCAGATGCTGCCCAGACAAAATTTGGGAGAATGTAGTGAACGCCAAGCGTTTAGGTGTCGTTAAGCGATTTCCAGGCTAAATTCTTTACCGGGCTTCATATTTCTGGATTTGGGCACTTATAGTAGCTTATGGCACTTGCCTTTTCCCTTCTGGACCAGGTTTGGTTTGATTCACAATGTCTTTTACATGGGATTTATCTTTGTCGTCCATTCCCCCTCTCATCCTTTCATTGTGAAGGAGACTGTGCAGGAAGCTCCGCTGCTGCATGTTTCACGGCTAGCCTTGGTGGCACTTGCAGAAATTCGCGCCAGCTGCTGGTGAAAACGCCCGTCAGGACGGACACGTGCTTCGGCCAAGGCGCTGCAGCGGCTGGGAAGTATGGGAAATCTTTGTTGCCTTGACCTAGGGACATCGATCGACACTGTCATTTTTGAGGGTTGTAGGGCACTATTAACATAGTAAAAAGATAAGAAATAAATAAAACAATTCTAATGTTTTACAGCTACTTCTTAATAAGGCTGTCTTTCACATCATACCTTCCAAACCCAACTGTAAAGCCAATACTAACAAGATGTTTTTTTTTTTTTTTTTTTTTTTTTTTTTTTTTAATATTATTAGGGTGAGGCTGACAGGTTGTTAAGATGGGAGAGTGAGCGCAATCAGTTCAGTCAATTGGTTCATGTCAAGCCGACAGCTCGAACGCCGTGAAGGCCAAGGCCAAGGACGAAGCATGGGGGAAAAAGGCAGAGCCAAAAGCAGCTCCGAAGGCTGGCCAAGCGTACACGGGAAGGCTAAAGTGCGTTGGGCGGTACAACCGTCAGGCGAAGGCCAAGGCCAAAGTGAAGGCCAAGGCCAAGGCCAAGGATGCGAAGGAGCCACGGGGAGCCAAGTTTTTTGTTTCCCTAGGTTTGGCGGATTGAATCGGTGGTAGCCGGGTCGGCAAGTCGGCCGTCGTGTTGTCGCGTGACACGTTGTCTTGTCGTGGCCGCACCGCAAACCGAGCCTGGACTCACCCCAGGAAGCTACCATGAGCCAAAATCAACCCGAACCCGACCTCATCAAACTTACACTCGAAAGGAGCGACGCTAATACCACACAATTTCTACCCGAACCCCACCCCAAGAATCAGCCTCAAGCCCGCCCGTGACCCTGAATCAATCTGAAAGCCCAAATGAACCATCAACTCCTAAACTCTTTTTTTAATACATTCTTTCTTGACCATCCGAACCCATCCACACATGTGCCCGCCCGAAATCAGCCAGAATGCCACCCGAGCCAACCGTACGCTCATGCGAACTCAGCTTGATACAATCGGACACCTGCACTCTTAGTTTCGGCATGCAAAAAATAGTTTCTCCGTAGACTAACATCATGAACACGCTTCCTGCAGATCAAAGCACAATCGTCCGGAAACAAGAACTCTGCGGGTGAGGATGGCTTTCCATTTTGCAGCCAGCAATAAAGGAGAGAAAGACGGATGCGCTTTCTTTTTTGATCCTTGTGGTTCAGAGTGTTGATTCTGAGCCACTTTGGTCCTGCGACTTGATCGCATTTTCAGTCGTTTGGGTGGGAGCCTGGGGCATTCGTGCCTCGAGGAGGTCAAGTCTGCGGGCAACTTCAAGGCAGTGCACTGAAGCTGATTGGAAGTTGCATTTCGGAGGGCTGTTGGAAAGGAACGGGCCAGGTCTGTGTCTGTGGCGGTGCGGGTGGCATCGGCCAGCCGCTGTCCATGCTCATGGCCTTGGATCCCAATGTCAAGGACGAGTCGGGCTTCCGTGGCGCCTGGCTATCCCCCACAAGAATTGCTTTTTCTTTGTAACGATAGGCCGATCATTTTGGCGCCTATCGCTTTAGGAGTTGTGTGTCTTCGATCTCAGCGTCGCTATGGTGCCCCCTGCCGGCGTCGCTGCGGATCTTGGCCACTTGGAGAGGCAAGGGTGCAGCAAGTGAGTGGTGTGGTGTGGCGAGCATATCACAGCCATCTTTGCCGCCAGGAAGAGCGAGGTGAAGGGCTACGTTATGGAGGTTGGGCAGAAGCCAATTGACAACCTCAAAGAGTCGTAGCCTTAGCATTGGCTAATGCTGCTCAGTTTCTGCTACCTCTGAAGACCCCAAGGTGCCTCACGGGTTGTGATCTGGTCTTGGTGCCTGCGGGCATGCCCCGCAAGCCTGGCATGACTCGTGATGACCTCTTCAAGGCGAGACCTTGAGTGCCTGATAAAGCTTTGCTGGACTTGGGCATGTCTTCGGTTCGGAAGTGAAGCATTGTGGCACGACCGGCGCAGGTAAACGCTGATATTGCCAAGGGCATTGTCGAGGCTTGCGCGAAGTTTTGCAGGGCTCCCCGGTTTTCCAGACCTGGGCCGGGCGATGCGGGTTACGAAGCGAATGGAGCTAGATGCCCACCCCGTGCCTAGCATTGTCAAGCCACGGCTGAGGCCCCGATGCTGTCCTGGGCCTTGTCGTGAACCCCGTGAATTCCATCGTGCATCGACCCCATCTACAGCACATTCTCCGGAGGGATGGGAACAGCGCGGGCCTGTCCAGGCCAGCCATGGCTGAGCTGTACAAGAAGAAGGGCCTGCGCCTGAGCACCCTGTGGTGCAGAGTGCAGGTCTCCGCGTTTTCGACTGAGGCCTGGACCCCCTAAAGATCGTCGGAGTCACCACGCTGGATGTCGTTCGCGCCAACAAGTCGCATGGCTGCATGAGTGCTGAGTTGAGGCAGTCGTTGCATCAGACTGCCGAAACCAAACTGTGATACACTGTGCAACCCAAGGTTTTGCGGCGAGATCATGAACAAGAATCCAAACTATATTAATGTGCTGTTCTCAAAGTTGTGCCCGTAAGCACGTAGAGTAGAGAATGAATGATGTCTGAAGCTGCATCCTAATCTGCAACTGGCCGCAACGCTCCGTGCCAGCCCCCAAACGCCTGTGTCGAGGTGCCCGTTGTGGGTGGCCACGCTGGAACCACCATCCTGCCGCTATTCTCGCAGGACAAGGCTTGGTTCTCAGGCCGTGTGCATGCCTGGTGCCTGCTTCTGTGAGGTGGCCAAGCTCATCCCCGAGGACAAGATCCCTGACCTGGACAAGCCACGGTCTTGGGGTTGGGTTCGCTGTCCCTCCCGACTGAAGGGTTTGCGGTCTTCCGCTCTGTGCCCAGTGCCAATGTTTGGGGTCTGCAGGTAAGGAGGTGCCACCAAGCCACAAGCCGCATTGTCCAGACGACTTGATGTTGGCACATCAGCTGGGTTTGCCTAAGGCACGTGCAGGATGCAGCAGCCTCAGTTCGCCTTTCTGACGCCCATGAGGGCATCGTTAGGCTTGTTTTGCAGTCGTTGAATTCCTAGCTTGCACTGGTGCCGCGATGTTTGAACAGCACGCCTTTGAGGCTGGAACTGATGTGGTGAATGCGAAGAGTGGCAAGGGCAGCGCGACACTGTCAATGGCTTATGCAGGCACTGGCCCGGCTAGAGACCTCTGGTTTTGGGGTCGGTATTCTGCCGCCAGGCGCCCGCCTGGGCAGGTCCGTGCTTGCGGGCCTGCCAGCATCTCAGGGTAGGAGGGAGGGAGGGAGGGAGGGAGGGAGGGAGGGAGAGGGAGGGAGGGAAAGGGAGAGAGAGCGACAGGGGGAAAGGGAAAGGGAATTCGATCCGAGGATGGGCAAGAAACGAACAGAGTGCGCCTACGTGAAGTCTGACATTACGGTGCACCTTCCGTGCTTCTGCCTGAGCGGCGCCCACCTCTTCGTCCGCAAAAGCATCACACTTGGCGCGACACATCCTGCCAGGACCTGCCCTACTTTGCCTCCAAGGTGCAGTGCCGCCCCCAGTGTGCCATCATCTAGGGTAAGTTTACGGGCCGAGACACACAAGTTGCCGTTTTGGTCGGTCAACTTGGCTTTGGCCCCGCAGCCAGAGTAGATAGGTTAGTCACAGTTGGGTGGGGACTGGGCCAGGTCAATTTCCATGCGGATGGCCTGATTAGACATGAAATTGCGTTTGACGAAATGTTGAAATCGTGACTTGTTCTCTAATCCGGTCTTTTTGTTTGGTCGTTTTTAGGGGCATAATACGCACCTTGTTACATGTGTCAAACCTATGAAAAAGCCGGAACATTTGGCAGCATGTGCTCCGCTGCTGCTCGTGGTTTCATTGATTCGCGTGGAGTGACGGAACTCGGAAGGAACATGTTCTCATCGGTTCTCAACAGCCATAAGGGCTGTTGGATTCACTAGCACACGGCTACCAGGTTCGGCGAGAAAGGTGTGTCGAAGGCACGGGCTATGCAGGGATGCGGTGATGTGGCATGCATGTGGGCGCCCCTGCTCCCTGCTGTAGCTGCGGACCCTGCCGACTCGTCGTTCCGGCCACCTCGGCCCGCATTTTGCTGTGATTTGGCACGGATGCAGCGCCCTGGTGACATGGGGGTTTCTCTTCTGCCATCAGCTGCCACCGCGCGTCGCCCTACATGCCCGTGACAGTGGGCCTGAGAGGTCCTCCCCATCGGAGAGTTGAACGAGTACGAGACCAAGCGAATGGAGGAGGTGAAGGCTGGGCGCTTTTTGGTTTCTGGCTTCAGGTTAGATTGCTTCGTGGGCAGGCTCAGCTGAAGGGCGAGATTGAGACCGGCCTGAAGTACGCGGAGGACTGGCTGGTCGGTGCAAACACGCAGTTTCTTGTCTTCTCCTGGGGGTTGTTCAGGAGAACAGCTTGGCCGACTGAGTTTGCCGGCCAGGGAAGGTGCTTTGGGCGTGACTTTCCTCCAAGACCAATACGTCATGTTTGCCCAGCCCTGTACACAAGCAACCGCGCTGCCATCACATTCCATGAATGTGCACTCGTCGTGCTGGGTTTTCGAGCAAAGTGCTCGAGAGGGGCTCTGGCGAGGCCTTGCCGCGTTAAGATGCCCCCTCTCAACAGTGAGGCGCGCGGCGGCGGCAAGACGGATAACAATGCTAGTGGTGAGAGGTTGTTGACAGTTCGGGGACATTGAGCAGTGAGATTTCCCACGCTGAGAGCTGCAGGCCGTCGTGGTGGCCGCATTGAGGGCCGCATTGAGGGCCGCATTGTTGGCTGCTGTGCGCTTTCGAAAAGCCTCGGGCTTTTAAAGCCAGCGATTCTCCATAGCAATATCCTGCTCCCCTTCAGATCAAACAAGGTGACCTTTGCCAAGTTCCGCTCAGCAAATGATGAGACCGCGCTGGACTGTGCCTGTGTGCTACTTTTTTTGGCCATTAGCTTTTCCAGACCATGATCAGAACCTGCCCCCCCTCAGATTCATTGTTATTCGAAAGACCGAAGTCAAGTTATCTCGGGCCACTACGAAGGCAGCTCAGCTGGTGGCGGCCACCGCCACTTCTACACAGCTCTTTGAACGGAGTCCGAACACGCTGCACAGGCTATGAGAATCTATGAGAGCATGCTTCGTTGCAGCGTTGGACATGGTTTCAGTGGCTGTGGCCGTGGTCTGAAGCAATCGGGCAGACTCCCCAGATGAGAGCCGTGCATTTGAGCAAGAGGCTGCACCTATGGACCTGACAGCCCAAAAAAACGCATCCGAAGCTGAGCACGCGAGTTTTGGACCCAGAGCAGGGGTGTCAAATCCAATCCTGTGGTCAATTGCTTTCCACCCCCCTGCAAACATGGAAGAAGCCTGTTCAAAAGGCAAAGCTTCCACTTTTGTTTTTTCGCGGTGGGTGGCAACGACCTTTCGTGCAAGGCAAATCCTCATCCCTCAGATGGCGCTTTGCGGCTGGGTGTCGAAACGAGCATGGGCCCATGGATTTAGGAAGCAACCATGTCGGCCAGTTAAACCTTGGCCCGTACTCGCAAGTCCGGGAGCTGTTTGGCTTGGCGGGATGGTTGTCCCGAAAGCGCTGGGGCAGTCTGGCACTGAGGTATCAAACCTGGTGGGTGGATGGGAAGCAATTTTACATTTTGGTCTTCGTGATTTCCTTTTAGTCCCTATGCTTGACATGGCCATGAGTTTCCGCGTCAGAGTCAGCCGCAGATGCCTTGTGCCAGGTGTGCCTTTGGCATTTGCTTGGTGTGTTCACTTTTTCCGGCAACCCGCCTGCACTTGGAAGTGCGCGGTTCGTTTTGGGCATGTTCGTTCTAGCTAGCCCCTCAGGGCCAAGACAATGTTTATTTGGTTGGTCAGTTGGTTGGCCTGTCATTCGGTTGGACAGTTGGGTGGTTGGTCTGCTCGAATGGTCGATGAGTTAGTTGATTTGCTCACTAATTTACTGCCTGCTTTTGATCGAAGCTTCCTTTTGTTTGACGGACGGATGGACGGACGGACGGACGGATGGATGGATGGATGGATGGATGATTGGATTGGATTGGATTGAGTTTGGTTGGAATGGAGTGGAGTGGATTGGAATGGAATGGATTGGATTGGATTGGATTGGATTGATTGATGGATTGGATGGATTGGGCGGATCGATCGATCGATCGATCGATCAATTGTTTGAATGATATTGGATGGATGAATGGATGGATGGGATGGGATGGGATGGGATGGGGTGGGATGGGATGGGATGGGATGGGATTTGATTCATTCATTCATTCATTCATTCATTCATTCATTCCTTCCTTCCTTGCTTCATTCATTGGTTGCTTGGTTGGTTGGATGCTTCGTTGCTTGATTGCTTGATCGATCGATCGATCGATCGATTGGTTGGTTGGTTGGTTGGTTGGTTGGTTGGTTGGTTGCTTTGATTGGTTGGTTGATTGGTTGGTTGATTGATTGGCTGACTGATTGATTGATTGATTGATTTGATTGATTGATTGATTGATTGATTTGATTTGATTTGATTTGATTTGATTTGATTTGATTTGATTTGATTTGATTGGTTGGTTGGTTGGTTGATTATTTGATTTGATTGATTGATTTGATTTGATTTGATTTGATTTGATTTGATTTGATTTGATTTGATTTGATTGGTTGGTTGGTTGGTTGGTTGATTATTTGATTTGATTGATTGATTTGATTTGATTTGATTTGAATGATTTGATTGATTGATTGATTGATTGGTTTGGTTTGGTTTGGCTTGGCTTGGTTTGGTTTGGCTTGGTTTGGTTTGGTTTGGGTTGGGTTGGTTTGGTTTGATTTGATTTGATTGATTGATTTGATCTGATTTGATTTGATTTGATTGATTTGATTGATTTGATTGATTTGGTTGATTTGATTGATTTGATTGATTTGATTGATTTGATTGATTTGATTGATTTGATTGATTTGATTGATTTGATTGATTTGATTGATTTGATTGATTTGATTGATTGATTGATTGATTGATTGATTGATTGATTGATTGATTGATTGATTGATTGATTGATTGATTGATTGATTGATTGATTGATTGATTGATTGATTGATTGATTGATTGATTGATTGATTGATTGATTGATTGATTGATTGATTGATTGATTGATTGATTGATTGATTGATTGATTGATTGATTGATTGATTGATTGATTGATTGATTGATTGATTGATTGATTGATTGATTGATTGATTGATTGATTGATTGATTGATTGATTGATTGATTGATTCAGTTTGTGTTTATCCACTTACCGAGCCATTGGTTCCCTTAATCAACGTTTTCTTCAGAGAGTGGGGTCTCCTGGGAGGTGGGGTTTTCCACAAAGCAGTTTTTCAATGATACTAGTGCACTACCTCCTATAAACCTTGTTTGAATCATTAGGGAAAACTGCCTGAACAATCCTGCATCCACTTTGGTATGAATCATTTGAGTACTTTGCTTCAAAACTACTGAGCCTTAATTAATTCAGAAGGGCGATTCACGTTTTGAATGAGCATTAAATGCTTGCTTAAGTAGGCTTCAACCTGTTTTGACTAGAATTCTTCTTTCAAATTATATTCTGAACGTGGCATCCTTTCCCAGGATGAATGACATGTGCAATCTTTTCATTATTTTTGACAAACATGTCGAAGGACTGAATTGTAGTGGAATTTCTAGTTTTAAGTAGAATTTAGATGGCATGTCCTTTTCGAAGATGCTTTCAATCGGATTTCATTAGAGTTCTTGCTCCGAATCATATTTCACAGCTGATGTCCTTTCCCAGGAGGAGTTGTTCATGCTTGCTTCACGAGAAGTCAGTATACATTAACAAGGGGCGAATTCTAGAGAATTGATGATTCTGTTAGAATTGAAATAGGGTCTCCTTTTTAAAGAGGATTTCAATCAAATGTCACTTAGTTGTGTTGTAACATCAAGTTGAAACTTAAAGGTGTTTTCATGCTTTTATGCAAGCGATCTAATAAGCACAGAGTCCTGGTATACTTTCCGTTTCAATTAGAATTTCAGTATGGCGTTCCTTTTGAAACAGGAGTTCAAGTAGAATTTAATTTGAATTGTTAAGTCAAGTTGGACTTTAAAGGGAGTTCCCTTCCCAGAAGGATTTGTTCAATCTCTTGATTAGACTTAGGAAAACATGAATATGGAAAGAATGCCAGCAGAGTCTCTACAGAACTTCAATTATAATTGTAATCTGATAGATTTCATATAGAATTCATATATCAAAATATACTATATTTGCTTTGTATTTTTTAGGATATTCATTTCAATGTTTCAATTATAATTATGATAGAAGAGTCTACTGGATTCCGCTTTGTTCTTTGGGACAGTCTTGAGTTTTTTGGGGGTCTGGGCTTGCCAGGATATTTGTTTCCGGGGCAGTTTGGCATTTGGCGAGCCAGGCCCCAACAAAGTGTGGGAACTGTCCCAAAAGCCCAGCCGCAAGAATACTGAGACACCAAGAAAACGAGAGCACGGAGAAACACAAAAACAGTGCTTTTAGAAAACCCAACACGGGCACAGAAGCACTTTTACAAGGGCCCAGCGGAAAACACAGAGAGATGCTTTGCAAGTTCCAGCACTGCGCAAACTTTACTTTGTGCAGCAGGAACAGATTTTTTCCCCAACAGCTGAAAGCTTTGGGGTCTCAGCCCAGATAGGCTCCGGGGTGGTCCGGGGCGGCCCTGAGGCAAGGTTCCACGAGGGTTCCACCAGGGTTCCACCAGGGTGCCACCAGGGTTCCACCAGGCTTCCACGGGGGTT
>CAUJNA010003229.1:42500-50000 GCA_963377175.1 Effrenium voratum
TCTTCCAGCAAGAGGGAGACGGGCGATGAACTTAGTCCTCGCGTCGGCTTGAGCAAGCTCCTCAGGCCCTCCCTGCAAAGCCATCTCCTTCTGAGGCCCTTCCTGGGCGAGCCCGGGAAGCCGGCCGTCCTGGTGTGATGGCCCCAGGGTGCCTTTCGCTTGCGATGTGCCCAATGTGAGATCTGCGAAGGATGAACCACACCTCGTTCTTAGATGCTGTGCCAGGGCCCAAGTGGTAAACACAGCTTGAGTGGAAGCTGGAAGGACCTGGAAGGCTGAAGATGACTCTTCCACTCAAAAAGTCGAGCCTAGGCTTGCGCCTTCTCTGGCACCTCTTTGTCGGAGTCCTGACGTACGCGTCCTGGTAGCCAATTATGTTCAGCTCTTAGATTCAGACGTGCACGCGCACGGGACTGGGACTTGACTGGGCGGGCCTTGAACCCTACACCCAAAATCCTAAACACCAAAACCCCCAAAAGCCTCAATCCCAAACCCGCAGCCGGGCTTCTCACAAACAAAACCAAAACATAAGCCTAAACCCTAAAACGCTAAAGCTAAACCCGAAACCTAAACCCGAAACCTAAACCCAAAACCTAAACCACATCTGTGTTGAGGATGCAGTAGGGTGGGTCCAAACACGACATTGCGCTGTGAAATCGCAGCGCCGTGAGCAACAATTCCAACACCTGGTCCAGGGCTTGGGAAAGCCATGCGCAGAACACTGAGATGGGCAAACGATGCGCGAGGATTGAATTGCGGAGCATTTCTCGCGGGTGTTTCACGGACACTTTGGGGCACGAGGCCGTGTGACCTTCGCTGCAGGTCTTCGACATTCCCTTGCTGAGTTCGGTGATGCGTGCTTGGGCCCCAGAATGTCGGACCGTGGATGTGCTGAGGTCAGTTTTTTTTTTCTTCTCTGGGGCGCTTCAATTTTTCCTTTTAACCAGCTATCCGTGGATCCGGTGGGGGGGGGGTCTACATGTACCTCGTGGGCTGCTCCCATACCACTCCACCTCCGGCAGTAGAACTCACCAGGGCATCGGGCTCCCAGAGGTGCCCTTCAAAGGCTCCGCAGGCGGGGTGGACGTGTCCGAAGGTCAAAGCCCAGCTTCGGGCAGTGTGAAGGTGTTTGTTATGAGACTTAGTTGTTTATCAATTGACATTTTGCAAATTTGGCTTTGCTTTGCAGATGGGCGTTGATACAGTGACCGCTTTTGTTGCTTTTTCTGTTCAACATTGTGCCATATTTTGCTACTTGTTTGTTTCCCTACGCGCTTCGTTCTCGTTCATGCGGGCTTTCATGCAGGTGACTTCGGGAACATGGCCGTGGAGAAGGAGTTGATGGACGTGAGGCTGGGGCCAAATCCCGAGACCCTCCAAAGTGGGGTTTTTGCGTGGCATCAGCTCACCAGCCCTGATTCATCAAGTCTGAAGTGGGCATGTGAATGGCGAAGCGCTGAGCATCAGGTTGCAGGCCTTCTGCGACCACGTCAAGAGCGGTGGCGCCAGGGGCCCCACGCAGACATCCCCTGCGATACCTTGCGGATCTGGCTTCCCGAGGTGGGCGCTTGGTTTCCGGAGGGCTTGCGGAATCGCGGCAACCCCGAGGTGCTGCAGGCTCATGGCATGCATGATCTTGAATCATTTTGAGCCACCCCCTTACCCCTTAGCCCATGCGAGATTGGTGGGCTCGCTGTTTCGGACACCACTCTAAAAGAGGCCTTCTGACAGTTTCCGCGCCTATCGGATGTCTAGGATTTTTGCCGTATGCAAGGAATTCCGCGCAGGGGCGTTTGCAGTACCCGCGCAAGCAGATGCCCTTGCCTCGGGCCACAAGCGGCGACGGAGGGAGGTCGCGAGACTTGAGGTGGAAATCTGGTGCTGCGCCGCTGTGGGGTGCAATGTGCGGCGTCCCAGATGAGAGCCACCAGCTAGCAGCTAGACCCTCTTTCTTTTGAGCCAAAAGGGATGGAATCCCCAGTTTGATGGAAGGCCCCGGCCTGGTCCGTGAATCTTCCTCCCCAACCCCAATCTCCTCTGCCCCCACCGGCTGGCCCGTTGCTTGCGGAGGTTAGCTGGCCGCTGAAAGCACTGATGGGAGGATGTCCAGCCAGAATTGGCCTCAAGGTGGGCGTGAGATAACATGAAAAGGTGGCTCCGAGGTGTATCAGCTTTTGGGTCTTGTTTCGAAGCAGGCATCTTGGGAACCCTCTCAATTTGAGATCAAGTCCTCCAGAGATTATTTTTTCTTGCAGTTGCGGCGAGGTTTTCCGGCTCACAGACAGCAGCCACGCCTGGCTCGCGTCACAGAATTTGAACTCTGCCGACGAGCGGACCAAGGCACGGGGCTGCTTCTAATCGGCCGCGCAGGGGATCAGTCCAGAGCCTTGTTTTCCAGATTCCAGCCCAGCTGTGGCCTTTCCTTGGGACATTGGCCCAAGCCTTGACGCAGCTCGCACTTTTTGTGGTCAAAGGAGAACACTTGAAAGGTGCTCGCCGGCCAGGCTGTGCGACTGGCTGGCTTGGCCAAAGATGCGATGCAGGAGGCCATCCACGAACTGGTGGCCAAAGGTTTCTCTGCAAAAGGAGCTGCGAGCTCGGCTAGCGTTGCATGCGAAGCGTGCGACGCGGTGCTGCACAGGTCAAACAGAATTGACGTCCAAGGCAGGGCTGGGCTTCTGTCCTCGTGTCGATTGGGATATATCATATCCCTTCGGCAACTTGTCTCCAGTGTGGGCTTGAGAGGACTTTCCGCGCCGACGCTGGCTTGAGGGCTGGCCGCATGTAAAAATAGCACAGACCAACTGCCATGACACGAGCTCTCGTGCGGCATGTCTGCTGCGCTTCGCTTCGAGCCGAGCTCGAGCGACGGATGGCAGCCCCTTGCGAGCTAGAATCTGCATGGCATCCGCGCAGCGCCTCGCAAGGATGCTAAGAGCAAAAGGGCGGTGCTCGGGCATTCTGGGTTGAAACGCTTGTTGTGGCAGGCCCACAACGCGCATTTTTGGCCATTTGATGTCCTGCAGCTGCTTCATCCCAATGCTATGCCGCCCTTGTTAGAGCCCCGCTTTGATGGGATCAGCGCAATGCAAATGCAACAGCGACTGCAAGTCACGAATAGAGGAGCGACTAGATGAGGACATCGAGGCTGCTTGGCCTGTGGAATTAGGGTTCCCAGACTCGTTTTTCCCGACCTGTATTTGTGCCCCATCATGGGGACTCACTGCTTGTCCGATCTGACTGTTTTGTGTCCGCAGGGCTTTGCTTGACCAAGGATAGTATCCTGTCAGTGGTTTCCTCCCGGACACTAGGGTCGGCCGAAGTTTTAGAATGCTTGCACAAGGCCCGGGCTGTCAATCGGGCTGTCGATTTTGTGCAGCAAGTCCTGCAGTCCTCCTGCGCGGGTCGCCATGCGGAGACCCGTTTCTGTTTGCACAGGTCAAACGGCAACCTCAGTTTATGCGGGTTTTCCTGCTCAGTGGCTGACCAGGCGTCATTAGATGCTGTGGGACAAGCGCAGTCGAACCAAGGCTTTTTCCTCTCGTTCACGCGATTCACGCACATGATGTACTTGTGGGAGCCTGTTTGCGGAAAGGGAGTTGGGGGGCTGTTTCGCCGGCTCTAGCTCGCTTTGCACTTCCAGAAAACGTTCACGGCCGTTCCTGTAGTTTGTTTTCCCCTCCTCCTTTGCCCCCACTCACAAGGTTGGGCTAGTGTTCCAGCATTTCGCTGAACTGTCCTTGTTTGCAGCTGGTTCCAATAAGTGGTCAACTGGTCCAAGGCATGGACAAATCTAGCCATGCAGAAACTCGCCTATCCGAAGGTGCAGCTCTTTACGCGGCTGCCAGAAGACCTGCTGCCAACCTTGGCGCCCCTCTGCGACGTGCGGGACTACTTGCCAGGCGCGCTCCGTAAGCCGACAAAGTGGACCCAGCGCTTGCCCTGCTTGAACTGTCGAATCCGATCCCCCCAATGCACCCTTTTGCATTGTTCTGCCAGGGGGGGAGGGGGGGGTGGGGGCACCCTGATGCCCCTGATCCTGAGGAAAGTATTGTTTGTTTGCCAGATGGCGTTTCAGGCCCGAATCAAGAAGCCGGGACGATGGGAGTGGCTCAGGCGACGTCGTGATCGAGCAGGGTGACGATGGTCACGAGCTCTTTGTGATTAGGCAGCTTGTCTTGAATCACTGTGCCCAGAGGTTGTGACTTCGGGGACTGTCCAGAAGAGTCAAACTAGTGTCTCGTCTTTTTGGAAGCACATGTATTTTTGGGTGCGTGGAGTTGCCCTTCATAGCCCTGCTGCAGTTTCTTAAGTGAATTGAGGAGGCCCGTCCCTTCATGAAGAAACTGGCCCGAAACACATGCATACCATATAGGCAGGCCCCAAGGAAACAACAGACAAAGCCATCTTGAGCTTACCCCTGGAGACCCGTGAGTGGCAGGAAGGGCATCACCTCGGTCCAGGTGAATGGGCACGAGGTGGCACAGCTCAAGGCAGGGTACGGGGCGTGGCTGGGACAGCTCACTCGGTTGGGTATCACGAGTCAAAGCCATGATTCCTTTTCTTGGTACTCACTAGGTTACTCTAGCTTCCTCTTTGTGCGGTTTGGAACCTTTCATTTCATTGCTGATGGCAAGTGGGGTACGCTTACGGAACTTGGCATTGTTTGAGGCCCAACTCAACGTTTGAGGCCAGGATCTTGCACAGTACTCCTTACTCGCGTTTGGTCCCTTCTTCAAAGGAAGAGGGCTACAGACCGCAGGCCACAGACAAGACTGCACATGCGCATCTCCCGTAGCTCGGGGTAGTGTCGTCCTGATGAACAAGTATTAATAAATACCGGTAGTTAGACCAGTGCCAGTTGTTAATCAGGGGCCTTGGCGAAGCTTCTCAAGGAAGGGAATCGAGCGACAAATGGGAATGTCTCTCCTCGCGTCAATTTTTGCCTGGAGTCAACCTTCGGACGTCCTGTGCTGGGTGATCTATTCCCACCTGAGGACGGAGATTACTTTGGAGAGAATTCGCTGCTCCGAGACGAGCCCCGGACTGCGACCATTGTGGCGAGCCTTGGCAGCAATAGCCGTCAAGCTGCACCCCGGCTGGAACCACCTACATTGCCTACATGTCTCTCCTGTTTCTGTTGCGTCGCAGCGTGTGCCGTTGAACCATGCTGAAATGCTTCTGGCTCAGGAAGGCGCCGTTGTCAACGATTATTGTCCAAAGGGAGAAGTTTGACGAGCTGGGCTTGCGGGAGAAGCTGGTATTCAAAACTCGGAAGGCCAGAGGGGAAATGGCTTCTTGGCGGGGACAACAGGGACTGCAACTTTGTCAGAAAGGCAATCGGCGGTGGTTTCTTAGAAACCTCGGCAGCGGCGCGCTCAGACTTCCAGAGTGCCGCGCTGACATTGCTGGGGGCTAGATAACCCATAGTGGTTTCAGCTCCAGACGGCCGCAGGAAGACATAAAGGCTTTGTGGTGGTAGGAAGTCTGCGAGCCAAGGCCAAGCCACCCTGCTTGAAGTCGAACGATGACCGCGCAGTCATGGAAATGGCCTCGGCCTCAGGTTTTCCGAGGGTATGACCTCTCAAAACAGTGGCTGTTGCCTGGTCAGAATAATCATCTTTGACTCTGCCCATATCTAAAAGGGTCTCATCTCGTTTTGACACAATGGCAGCGCCGTCCCTAATGACGTGCGGGGCCAACTTGGCTCCAGTGTCAGCACTTTTCCGTGGCGAAGCGACGGCGAGCCGCTTTTGTTTTGCAGCCCGGGGCTGAGATTCTGAGATTCTGCCTGACCGGAGGCACTCAAGAACAACTCCAACTTGCAGGGCCTGGCGCGATCCCTCAGAGCGCTTGGCGCTGACCGGGTTTCTGCGAACGTAGCATGATCCAAATGTTTGGTGAAGCATGTTTTTCCGTAGGGCCTTTGTTGTCACCTCTGCCCATGTCGGCTGTGTCTCTTGTTGAGTTCATTGAAATCCCCGCAGGTGGCCCTGGACGATAAAAGCATTCATCGATTGATCGACTGTGCTTGGAAGGCAGGCGAAGAGAGGGAGATGCTTTTTGATCTCTCAAAGGCGTTCGAAAAGCTCACGAGCGCCGCAGGAGGAAGTCAAAGCTGGCCTCGACGTGATCACCGAAGGTGACCTCAACGCCAGCTTCTTCTACATCGTAAAGCGGGGGCCTGCAATACCGTGCCCTGCAGGAAACTCTACATTTTCCTATCAAGCCGGCTTGAGCAACACTGCATTGCCAATTCGATGTTGCCCCTCGGAATGATGTAGTTTCACATACGCCCCAGGTCAGGGAAATTTGAGGTGCTGCAGCCCGCGGCTCAGCTATCCTTTCAAAGAAGCGAGTGAGGTGGGGGGTCGCTCTGGGTGTTTGTAGGCGGGTGGACGAGAAAGCTGCCCAGCGCCGGGTGCTGACGGTGTATTTGTGGCGCGACCGCATGTGAGCGGGGATGAGGCTAGTCTTCTGAGGCGTTGGGCAGCTGAAGGCTGGCAGCAGCTTCGGAGAGCCTGATTCTCACGGGTGCGTTGGTTACCGTTGAGTAGCGCTCGCCCAGCAAGTTGGACGCTTCCGAGCCGGGCATATCAACTTGACTGAGGCTCGCTCTCATTTTCACAGCCCCGCGGGCTGCTACTGTCAAGGCGGGAGCTCGATGCTTTTGGGCAGGCATTGCACTGGGCTTGGGGCTGGGAGTTAGCTCTCTCACTCCCTGACCCCAAATGTCGGCATTGCGGAGGCAAAAACGGGGGGCCAGGGGGCCATAGGAGGGGGCCGGGAAGGAAAGAGCAAAAGCTGACGCGCGTAGGCACTGGTTGACGCTGAGCTGTGGGTGATGGACAGGTTGGGGCTGAGGTTGGTGTTGACATTGTTGACTTGCATGCAGGGGGTTTGTAGTTTCATTTTCCAGAGTGAATGCCGAGGTCAGATTTCAAACAGATTCTGGCAGATCGCAGCGACAAGTGCCAGGACAGGGGTTGCACGCCTATGTGTGTGAAGTGGGGCGCTACTTTGTTTTGTGGCACATGCTGTGAGGGCCGATCAGCTCAATGTAGTTTGATCCATAAGCTAGTCCATCAACTAAATCGATAAATCATCCTTCCAGCAAGTTGGCAGGAATATGTCGCCTACCTGGACAAGGCTTAGCATTCCTAAATCTCACCGACACTGCGAATTTGTGTTTCGGGAAGGTCGATCTGTTGAAAGCGCACCTGAAGACAGCAGAGAAGGAGGCTGCACGTTGGCAATTGCGCAGCTCGGGACTGGGATGGGAAGCTTCCACATATTTGTTTGTTGGGGAGTGTTGAAGAAGTACACCAATTGACAATCATCTAGCTGCCCGGGTGAAGGCACTCTTTTTCAATTGCTATTTCAATTGTTGTTCAATGAAACAAGGTGCCCGAACGGCAAGGATTCTGGCCTTCGGCCAGAGAGCATTGCCAAGTTTCTTTTTTTTCTTCGGCCAGGCCCTGGCCAAGTCGCTGACAGCTG
>CAUJNA010003229.1:55000-217500 GCA_963377175.1 Effrenium voratum
GGGGTGGCTTGGATTCGGCCAGGATGCAGGTTGGGTGGGGGCTGAGTGTGTCACAAGTGGTTTCTCTTGAAGTTTCCTTTTGCATCCATCTAGCGGAGGGTTCCCCTGTTTGAATGTCTTGGTTGCGCTGTGAAAATGTCAATTAGTTGAAACCTGAGGAGATTTCCTCACCGACTAGCAAGCAGTCTAACGGTTGGACAACCCCAGGTTTGAACTTCCAGATCGCAATGAGTTCCAGACCCATTCCGGCACTTTTGCATGATTTCATGTGCAAGGAGCTCAAGAAGATGGGCAATGACCGGCCAGCTGTGGTGATGAACCCCCAGGCGCGGGCAGGCACTCGTAATGACAACATGGGCCACCAGACTCTCCTGTTTGGGCTCCAGGCTGGTGGCTGTAGGGAGTTTCCTGGGCCGGCCGAGGCCAAGATGTTCCGAAACGCATCCTTACTGCGGAGCGCCTCGCACATTGGCACTGCTGGAGGCAATGGGAAGTGGTTGCCAGGGTTTTGCCATGCATTCTTGCGCCGAGTTTGCATATCTGATGATGGCTGCTGTAGCATCCCAAAGGCACAGGCCCATAGCCAAACGAAGCCAAACGAGTAAAGGAGGAGAAACAGCAGAGGTATAGCAGACGTGCAACATTGCAACGCCATCAATTTGATGTTGGCGTTTGCCCTGGGCCGTAACTGGCAGGTGATCGCGAAGCGCAGGACATCGGGCCAATAGAGAGGACCTGCCTGCTGTCAATCCTACTGTTTCTGCTTTTGATGCAGGCGCAGGCATTGAAGCAACATGTTCGGAATGCCTTTGCTTTGGGGATGGCTAGCGTTCCATCCTTGGCCTGGCGCACCTTTGCAGTAGGGCTCCAGCAGCAAAACGCGCCTGGCTGGTTCGCGCTGAGCACCGATGGTTCAGACAGCAGCATTGCTGCTTTGGGTGACAGCTCAAGCTGGCTACGTGCACCATGAGGCGGCTCGTGGAGACGGTTCGGGTTGACTTCAGGATGACGCTGACAAAATTGCTCTCCAAACGCTTGGTTCCCGGCTGATTCTTCTTTCATTTGGGTCAGGCCCTTCTTTACACATGTGGCGGTTAGTAAGGGACGATCCCAGCCATAAAAGGCTGCGGCCGCCTTCTTTGTAACTCTTTACATGGTTCTGGGTCGACAATTCTTTGGTACCGGGTTTTGATTATGGTTCACATGGGCAGGACTACCTGGAAGACGATTTCTTCAAGAAGTGGGACTTTGTCTCTGGGGATGATCCCACCCATGGCTTCGTAGACTACCTGACGGCTGAGAAGGCCGTGATGGAGAACTTGGTCCGAGCAGATGCTTCAGGCACAGAGGGCCCCGCAAGAACATTTTCGGGATACAGGATCTTGTGCTGTCTTGTATTCGCCTTAGGTGTTTTCATTGGAGTCGACAACAAGTCCGTCGTGCCTGGTGGACACCGCGGTCGGAAGTCAATCCGGCTGGAGTCAATTCAGCGGTACAACTCCGGCCTTTTCATCATCTCTCTGGACCATGTGCCCACAGGCAGGAGCACGCATGTGAAGGTTGCATGGTTTAAAAAAGGCTAGCTTCTTGAGGCTGTCGAGCGCTGCTTCTTGCTACCTACAGTGTTTAGGCGCGGTTTGGCTTTCAGGTTGCGGCAGCTGGCCCGCCTTTTGGATGTTTGGAGATGATGAGGATCACACCTGGCCGGAGTGGGGTGAGTTCGACATCATGGAGTGGATCCACGAAGAGGATGAAGTTTCGACTACCCTGCACACCAAAGCGGGATGTGCCCAAAAGCACCTGGAGCCCGGGAAGGACATGAAGGCCTCATGGAACCCTGGCATGTGGGGTGGCACCGATGCCAATGACTGCTGGGTGCATGCTACGGGACAGTGGGCGAACCAGGGCTGCTCCCAGCGCGGCCTGACCAAGACGATCGGCCCCTCCTTCAACGAAGGATGGGGCTTGAAATCGGGAGCCAGAGTAGCAGCCAGGTCCAGCCAGGTTGCTAACAATGGGCTTGCTTACCTTTTTTTAGCTTGAAAGCGTGGCTTGAACAATTCGCAATTCCGCATTGCACGTTTAGGACTGAAAGAAGATGGTACAAGCTCACTGCAAATAAATGCGTTTCAAATGGTGCCTTGCATGTATTGAAGGCTGGCCCCCAACCCATGAAGGGGGCGGCGGCACCTACGCCGCCGAGTGGGACCCCATCGCCAAGCACATGCGGGTTTGGATCTGGGCAACGGGCAGCGAGCCCGCCGACGTCACAGCAAAGACGCCAGACCCGGATCTGTGGGGCCAGCCTACTGCCTACTTCTCCCTGGGCGACGATGTTTGTCACACCAACCACTTCAAAAACATGCGCTTGGTCCCTTGACCCTTCCACCAGTAGTTTCGCATTCAAAGTCTTCCCGAGTCTTCCCGCCACTGTCGGGTTTTCGGTGCGGCTTTTTGTTTGCATTCTCTCCATGAGGTGTTCGACATCACCTTCTGCGGAGACTTGGCGGGGGCCACCTTCATGAACCACTGCGGGGAAAAGACGCGGGCGCTGGGCCACGACAGCTGCACGGACTACGTGCGCGCGGAGCCCTCCGCCTTCCACGAGACCTATTGGGCTGTGCGGTCGCTGGACGTGTACCACAAGGCCCTAGAGAGGATTTCAACACTGGAGGTTTGGTATTGGCTTGGAGACAACCGAATTTTTTATTCCACAGGGATGCTGTTTTTGAACGGGGGCTCTGGATTCTGGCGGGTTGCTCAGGCCGACCCGGCCCAGATGGCCCAGACAGATGAAGAGCGCCAGTGCAGGCGGGGATTCAATGGAACGCTGCAGAGCTGGGCCACGACCGGCACAGGTCCGAGCACACCAGCACGCTGCAAAACAGGATCCAGGCGCGTTTCTTCGCCTGGCTTTTTTGCGTCCGTGGGAGAAACCGTTTGCACGTGCATCCTTGGATGTTCTTTCTTTCGATTGTCCTTTTTTTTGCGGCTTTGAGAGGAGCTGGAGAGCATCCTCTTCCGAAAGGACGCCGAGCTGCGGGAGCTCTACAGCCGCCAGGCACGCTCAAGCGACGGGGGTGCGGCCGGACGGGCTGCGTTGCAGGCGAGCCCGGACCTGCCGCCAAGTCACAGGCGCGACTTGGGTGACTCGGGCCACGTGGCCAGTGCTGCACAAAAGAGTCAAAAAGTTTGACTTAGTTTTACTTAGCGGGTTTTGTTGAACTTTGCCGCGCGAGTTTGACATTTTGCCTTTGGACTGCGACCCTTCTTGCGTCTGTGTACTGGAGCCTGCTGGAGTTTGTGGCAGGCCTACGGTGATGGAGTCCTAACCTCTGGAGACTCAAAGGCCAAGTTTGAGTTTCACTTCCGTTGTTGCTACGGATTTTGCGACATGTGGCTTTGCGATGCTCCGCCCAAGAGCTGGCCAGCATTGTGGTCTCAACCAGGTTGGTTGTACGGTTGTACAGGTGCAGGAGGTTGCCAGCAATATGGCGCAGTCCCTGCGAATTTGGTTTGATGGATTTAGCATGCTGCTCTCAAGGTGGGCAAAGTCTTGCCGTTATTGTCATGTAGCTCGGATGTGCCGAATTGCTCGCAAAGGCGCCTTATGCAAAGCAAAAGTAAGTCCGACTTGTCCAGTCAATTGTCCAAGCTCCTTGGATGTTCTGCATCTTGGCATTCAGGGGCGTTTGCTGCTTCCTGTGTTCACGCTTTCCCAGCGGCATCTCAGTTTGCTTTTTTTCTCCCAACATTGGGCCCGCCTTCGCCAGCTGGGCAAAGGCCAACAATTCAAGCCCAGTACTTAGGCTTCCAGCAGCTGGGAAAGTCAAATCAGTTTCGTGAGATGTAGATCAAGGAGTAATAGCTTTGGCATGCGAAGGCGCTAGAATTGCTTTCAACACGGTTTTGGCACCTGCCAGAGGCGGCCCCCTCACACCTGCCAACCAACCATTTCTTTTTCACAATCCTGTTTGATGTGATAGCCTTTCAACATCTTGTGGCAGCTTGTGTGCGCTCGATGGTTGGAAAAGGTAGTCAATTTCCTGGAATCCGTACTGCAGGGTCTCCCTTGATCCTCTTCGGCCTTCACCCGAGATCGAGCAGGGGTTCCTGCACTTCCCTTTGATCCTCTTGGGCCATTTCGCACATTTCCTCTCCAGTTCCCAGTCAGTGGATACTTGCCCGCTGATCCCACTGTCAAGTTGGACCTTTCGGCAGGAAGCACTTGAAGCCTGTCGGTATGCTCGGCTGTGGCGGCTTTGGGTGTGTGGAGCCGGCGCCCCAAGAAGGGAGGTAGCCGACCTGTCCAGACCGTGCCTATCCTGTGCCCACTTCGGGTGGAATTCGTTGTTCATCAGGCGTTTTCACACTCACTTTGGAAATCGGTCCCGTCCCAAAACTCAATTACACCAGCATAGACCCCAGATAGCGAAAAACAGGCGGATCATTCCACACCAGCACCTCTAACAGCACCCCCGAAGGGCGCAGCAAACAGCACCCCCAGAGCACACGGCCGTCAACCTTGCAAAATGCGCCCGTACCATCACCGGCACCTCCAACGGCCACCCCAAACAGCGTCCCAAAACAGCACCTGCACCAGCACCCCCAACTGCACGCCCCCCAGCACCCAGTCGGCAATCTCGCAAATCACTGTCCCCTCTTTATTTGAAGTTAGAACATAGCTTTCAGCTATCTGGGGCCGGGGAAAAATCGAACAGGGCTGGCAGCGGACACATTCGCAGGTGAGTCGCGAGAATTCCATGCCAGCGAAAGGAAATGATCCGGCGCGCGCGTAGTCGTCCATTTACACCCCACAGAGGTCGTTGCTCTTTTGCTTTCCGAGGCACATGGAAGAACAACCGCATGCAAGAATATCGCTTCTGGGGAGGTTCGTGATGTTGAAGAAGAGTGTTACATTTACTACCAGTCACGCGGTTTGGTTCCGGACCTTTTGTGTGGCGGCTCATGAGTTGGAAAAGGGTCGACTCGGTACCGAACCCCAACCAAGTCGCCGGGTGGGTGTCCATGTGGCCCAGGTTAGTGGAGCATGAGCTCACGGGAGAAACCTACGCACTGAAGGCGTGAGTTGTGAAAGGGCACGTGACTGATGCTCACGCTGGCAGGCAATGAGCAAGGGCTACATTGTGAAGTGCGGCATGAAGCAGAGCGTGCTGACAGATGCTTGACATGATATGACAGCTTGACGTATAGTTAGCCACGGCGTGTTGGTGAAGCTGCTCTGAGGAGAAAGCGGTGCAGATGATGTGTGATTCCCTATTCATTGTGCGGCTCTTTGAGAGCCTTGGCTTACATTTAACCGTCTCCGTTGCCAAAGTGCCGGGCTGTTGCGGCGTTGTGCAGCAGCAGGACGTACAAGAATGATGTCAGCCGGCCCCTGAGTCGACAGATGGTTTGCACTTGGTAAATCAACGGCTGCAAAATGCTTGGTCCTAACTTTGTAGGTTTTCCCGGGCGCAAGGGAGTGGCATTGTGTTGGTGGGTTTCCCTTCAATTTCAGGATGTTCCCGTTCAGTCTGACCTCTCTTGGCGAGACCCGCTCTTTTGTGCACTGGTGTGCGGCTCCAGAACTCCGACTTAGCCTTCATTCACGCTTGCGACACGCCCAGCTCTGTACTTCCTCCTGGAGGCTGCGCTTGGGGGTGAGCTCTATGCAACGCAGGGAGCACAGCGAGTGTGGCAAGACCCCTCACGCCCACCAAGAACAACTTGAGGGGTTTAGGATGGATTTCCAGACCAAAAAGCCCTGCTGTCAAGCCATGTGTGCCAAGGTACAACAAGAAAGGTTTCTTCGGCAAGGACGCAGCCTGCTCTGCTGCTGTTGTTTCGGTCGGTGCGGTATCGACACAAAGGATCCTTATCGCTTGATGGTTTCCGTCGCTATTTACACAAGAACTTTGCCTGAAATCTGGGCAGAGTACAAGAGCCTTGTTAAACCAAGACCCATGTGTGTTCAGTAGCCTTGCCGTGTGGCAGTTGCTTTCCTGCATGACAAGAGGCCCAGAACCAAATATGTCCTCTCTATCACCTTTCGAGAGATAAAGTAGTTCTGTGAGGGCGTCGTTGCCATGGCTGCGAAAGAGGCGGCTGAGAGGCGTCGTCATTGGGGGACTTGTGCTTGGAACATGTGGCAGCACGTGTTTTGAAGTGTGGCAGACTGCAGACTTGACATCTCGCGTTTGTCTCAGACAATGGTTGGATCACCGTGCTCCATGTCGGATGGGTGTACAGGACACCCAAAGGAAGCAGGGTTCCCCCAGTTTTGGAGCGGCGCATGTCCTGCACGCCGCCTTGGCACTTTCGAAGCTGCTCTGGCTTTGCGTAGTTGGACCTGCTGCTGCTCCGGTAATCCAATTTTAGAGGAATCCAATTTTAGAGGAGCTAGGTAGGCTTCGGTGTGCTGTCAACACATGTTTTCGAGAACTGTGCTGGCCACTTCAGACCAGTACAGATCCCTGATGAGTTGTGAACAGGGAAAATCCAAACGCATATCAACAGCCTATTGTCACCGGGCACATGATCAAGTTGGCCTTTGCCAAGAGCATGACCTTCGCAATGCTGAAGCTGCGCTTGTGCTGCTTGCTCGCTTTTGCCACTGCCGTGGACTTGACCATCGAAGGCGCTGGCTTCTTTGGGCCGTGGGGACGGGCCATTCCCAGCTGTTTCGCGCAGATTTTTGCATCGGGAGCGGCCAGCAAGCTCAGGTGATGGGTTGGCATCGACCACCTCGGATCACTTTCTTTGTTGGAACATTGACGGCAGCCGCAACCGAGAGTTCTTTTCCAGAAATCTTTCGGCCGCTTGGCAAGCCCCTTCAGCCCATGGGTTGCGCAGAGGCGGCACTCCCACTTGTATCGGCAGCACATGGTGACGCCGCTTTGTCCGATCCAAGATCTGCCGATTGTAACCGGGAAGGCAAACCAAGGCGCCCTGCCTTGGAGAAGAGGGGTGAGAGCAAATGCGTTGCCCCAAAACTCCCAAAACCCAAGAAGCTAAGCTGGCTGCTAGGGCTCTCCAATGCCCTAACCGCAGTCACGCTTGGGCAAAGAAAAGGCTACGAGGAATTGGCTGGAACCCACATGCCCCCAAGAAAGAGGCGGGATACTGTGTATCCATGTTTATACCGAAAGGCGGCCTCTAAAGAGCTAGGTGGCTAGATTGCTTGCAGTCTGACGGTGCCCCTTCCCAACAGAATTTGAGAAATTGGGTGGTACTGTTGGGTAGGCGTCCCAGGCAGGCGATTCAATTCCCGCTTTGTCCGGGCTGGAATTGTTTGCCGGTGTTATTACTTCTTTTCATTAAACATGACCCACTGGATGAATGAAGATCAAGTTGTTGCGATCAGTTGTCTCGCAGAGTCCAGGTCTCGACGAACTTGATCCCTAGGTGGCGCGACCCTTGGGCGCCCAGCTGGCGAGGCTGGCGCGGGCCATCTCCGGGCAGGGAGCGGTGCTGCGGTTCGGTGGCACGGGCAACGACTACCTGACCTACGAGTTTGGGCGGCTCGCACCGGACTCCGAAAGGAAACGGCCCTTAAGGACTTGAGGTCTGTGGCCGATTGCCATTTCTGTTGACTGGGAAAGGGCCCTCCGGTCTTGAGTGGGAGGGAAAGCTTTTTGAGCTTCAAGCACTCGTAAGAGTACGCAGTTAAGCGAGGCTGGAGCCTCAACGAAGCTGAGGACGTCATCCTGCCCTCCGCCGGGTAATCCAGAGAAGGAGTCGCAGAGTGTCCTTGGCCCACTGAAAGCCGAGCTGGGCAATGGTGATGCTTTGATTCTGGCACACTGGATGGTCAACTGCTCAAAAGACAGCCAGACAGCCCCGACTCCATCTTTGGGGCATTGCCTGTCCGTAACTTTAGGACATACGACATCTTCAGGCCGATTCTCCGATTGCTTGCGCTTCGATCGGCAGGAGTGCATGAACGCGACGCAGTGGTCGGAGCTGTTGGACTTTGCGGAAGCTTCCAACGCGCGGATCCTCTTCGGGCTCAGTTTGAACACAGGCGAATTTCCTGGGCTTGGCTAACCTTTGGGTGAACAAGGTTTAGCCTCCGGGTTAAACATGTTGAAACCATCAGTTGCAGTTTGAACAACCTCCTTGTGGTTCCTGGCGTAATGGGGACACGGGAGCTGACGAAAGTGGTTTCATGTTTGTAGCGGAAACTGGGCGGGTTCCCCGACCGCCAAACTTGTCTCAAAGTGGTGGACCAGGGCCCATGAAGCCTCCGTTTTCCCTTTACCCAAAGGCCCTGACCGGCAAACATGGGCAAACGCAGTCAGGTCACGACATGGGCGACGCGGATCTCGGGTTCAAGGCCTGGGACCCCAGCAACGCCCGGGAGATCTTGCAGTGGACCATTGCGCAGCGCCGCGATCACCTGCTCTTTGGCCTGGAGCTGGGGAACGAGCAAAACAAGGTGCGGGCCGAAAGGAACGCCGCCAAGGGTCACACCCTCGCAGGTTTTCCATGAAGATCCCGTTTTTTTCTCCAAACTCTTTGGAGCCATTCAATTGGATGTTGGGTGAACTCCCTCCAGAGCGCAAGGAACGTAAACAAACTTCCAGCGCAACTTGGCTCCCAATTAGAGACCTTTGCAGGCCTTCACGGGACGGCAGACAGC
Organism: Effrenium voratum; assembly: GCA_963377175.1. Taxonomy (NCBI): domain Eukaryota; class Dinophyceae; order Suessiales; family Symbiodiniaceae; genus Effrenium; species Effrenium voratum. The sequence continues at coordinate 63,645 of CAUJNA010003229.1, forward strand.
GCTGAACCTGAAGGTCCTGCATGAGCTCATGGTGGGGCTGTGGCCTCTCCAGCGCCGGCCGCGGCTATTGGGCCCGGATCCGCACAGCCTGCACGGGAAGCGACGGGATGAGGCGGGACCCGGCCGAAGCCAGCTGCCGGTCTCAGGAGACGAAGTCGGGGGATCCCTTGGTCATACACGCAATCCAATGAGCACACAGAAGCGAGCCGCTCAAGTTTGATTTCTTACCGTGAGGTTCAATTAAAGTTTGCATGCAGACCGTTTTTGTTCTTTGCAAATGGGAGATGCCTTCGGCTTTGGGCAAGAGAGTTCTCGGTTGCTCCAGGGAGCCTTGCAGTACTCGGAGGACTTTGCGCGGGCCGCCGCAGAGCTGGGCTTGCCACTCTACGGCGCCACCATCCATCAATACATCGAGTTGGAGAGCGATAAGTTCCTTGCTTGTCCTTGTCGGTTTTTGATGAATCTGTGCAACTCTCATTTTCAGTGTGTGTGTGTGTGTGTGTGTCTGGACTATCCCCACCCCTTTAGGGTCCGAAAATGGGGGGGGATGTCTGAAAATGTAATTTTCGGCCGCCCCCTCCCCGCAAACAAAATGCAAGCCGACCCCTTCACAAAGTGTATATTTCCTTGTTTTGTTGGGGGGGCGGGGAGAGGGGGTTAAACTGTAACTTGACACTGGGCACGTAGAAGTTACATTTGTCTCATCCCCCCCAATGTTGATTGACATGTTCACGGATTTCCCTGGGAAGCTTGATAGGGTGGGTCAGTCGCAAAATGCATGCTGATGATGCTGGAGGGGCAGATGTGGCGTATGCGCAGGGGCTTTTGAAGGGGTAAGTTCATGAAACTGGAACTTGGTTTTGTGCGAGGTACCTTGCTGCCACCTGCGTCCAACATGTAATGCAATTCTACATTTTGGCAGATTTCCGGGCCATCCTGCCGATGTTTCCCAAATTCAATTTGGGATGGTGTCAGGAAGGGAGCGAAACATGAACCAACCAACCCACGCTGTCGGTGCGCGACACAAAGCTGAAACACGGGTCCATTGACTTTGCCAGCTTCACCCTTTGCGTTCGGAGTCAGCCAGGTTTTTGGATGGCGCCTTCCTCGACATCTCCTCGACCATCTCTGGCCGTTTCAAGAAGCACGTGCTGTCCGGTTGGCACCAGGGCGATCGGGAAGGGTCGTCCCGGGCCCCTCGAATGTGGGTGGGGGAGGGCGGGCCGCACAACGCGGGCTCGCCGCCCTGCAGCGTCGAGTCCATGCGCTGGGCCAACTTCGGGACGGCGCTTTGGTGGGTGGACGCCCTTGCGCAGGTGGCAGCACTGGGCTACGAGGCCTTCTGCCGCCAGGACTTCGTGGGGGCGGACTACGGGCTCTGCGACTGCGCCACCGGCAGCCCGCTGCCGGGCTACTGGGCTTCGCTGCTGTGGTCCCGCCTCATGGGCCCCGGCGTGCTGCACGTGAAAGGGGGAAAAAGGGGCGGCGTCCGCGGCTACGCACACTGCGCGGCGGAGGCGCCCGGGTCCGGGGCGCTTCTGCTGGTGAACCTCCAGGGCCCGGCGCAGGTGCGAGTACAGGGCCTTGCCGGAGACCGGGTGGAGTTCCACCTGACTTCTGTGCAGAAGCCAGGGCTAGGCAACGGCACAGGGCTCCTAGGCACCTTGGTGGAACTCAACGGGGAACCGCTCCATCTTTTGAAGGATGGCTCAGTGCCCAAAGTGGCCTCACTGGGGCGGGTTGTGGCAGAGGCTCAGCCAATTCTTTTGAAGCCCCACAGCTTTGCCTTCGTTCTTTACAACGCGAGTCAAGTTCCGGCTTGCCTCGAACAGGCAAACGCTCTTTACACGTAAGGGTCACAGAGCCTGCCTTGGCTGCACACCCTGCACCGCGACAAATGTCCTGAATAGTTCGTTTCATGTGAAGTTCTTAGTCCAGGGGTCCTGCCCGAGCATGTTCAATCGCAGGCAGGGGCTCGACAAGTTTCTGAGCAGGCGCAATGTCGAGGGTGTCGTGCAGGACTGGCCTTGAGGTTTTTGTTTGGTGTTGTGGCATGTGTGCAACGGGAGTTGAGCCCTGCCGGGGAAAAACATGTTTTCTGAAATACCCGCCTATGTTTCTATTTGACACCCATTGAGTCGGAGTCCAAACACCAAGTCTTGGCATAGCGGCATCAGTTGCACGTTGGGAAACCACTCCGACATTGAGAACTTTCTGACCCACAGGCTCATACTCAAGAACTTTGCAACGCTGACCGAACAATGTTACGGCTCCTTGTGGGGGAACATGCGCAGGCAACTGATCGACAACGACTTGGTAGCATGGAGGTCAAGGATCAACTGTGTTCAAACCCGGGCCCTTGGCACATGCCAAAAGCCCGCCCCCAAGCAAGCCCGAAGGAGATGCTCGAGCTGCTGCTGAGGGCGAGGCCCGAGGATCCGCGGAAATTTCTCCTGGCGCACTTGGAAGAGGAGCCGGCGGTGGATCTCTGGGGAATTTCGGGGTTCCCTTTGGAAGACTCTAAATCAAAAAGCATACGTGGCTTGTCAAACTCGGGGGGGCCGAAAACGGCTTACGAGTCTTGGAAGGGAAACTTGGGAAAGCTGAAAAGCGTAGCTGTTCCCAGCCCCAGACTCAACTAGAAGACATGGTTCTCAATGCCATTTAACGGTGGTCAGTGGCAAGTAGCCCCTTCAGAATCGAAGCTTGTAGACCTGCAAGGCTTGCTGGACTTCAGATATTGACCGGGATTGGAGAAAATAGAATGGGCGCGACGCTTCCGAGAGGTTTGCATCAATCTCTTCTTCTTTTTCTTGCGGCAGGAGGAGGGAGGTGAACTCACGGATTCTGATCTACAGCGGCTGTTCATGGCATCAAGGAGGATAACTGGCAAGATCGTTCCTCAAGAGACCATCAGTGGCTTTGAAGTACTTGGCAAATTGTCCCTTGCGGGTGCGCAGCAACCTAAAGTTCAGTTGCCGATGTCTACAGGGAAACGCTTAAGAGCACACGCAGCAGCCGCCAAGAACGCGCATACTCATGCACAAGCATACTTGGGGCTGTCATTTGGGTGCTTGTGAACCTGGCGGCGTTCGTGCGCAGGTGCGTGGAAGTATCGCAAGCATAGACGAATAGCTCATTCTGGTTTGCCATGCAAGCATATATTGCCAGACGGCTTTTTCAGCAATGTGGTAGTTTCAGCCCCAACCGTGCGCGGCAACAGAAGTTGCGCTGTGAATGTCAATGTGTGTGTGAGTGTGAGTGTGCGTGTTCTTCCGCATTTCAGCTTGCTCAGGCGTTACGATTTCGGAGACTCGTTTGCTCCTGAACTGCGATGCTGTGTCTTTATTTGCGCTGCGCTCAGTCATGTGAGTAGCTGTATTGCACCCTAGACGGCTGTGAATCAAAATTACGCCACCGGAGGTGCTAGACAAAAAGCTGCAGATGCTGAGACTCTATGCGTCCAACAGTGAGCAGCCCATCATGGTCAGGATTGGTGTGGGTGCATTGCACTCTGCAATTCTCCTTGTGCTGGGGCTTGCGGATTGCGCCAGGCTTGGGCAAGGCATCGCGGGAGACGTCTTCGTCTCTCAGGAGGTTGTGAACATCCCCGACTGCTACCAGGACTCGGAGCTGACTGTTTCAACGCTGCACGTGCATTGGAGAATGTTGGGGCTGTGAGGACAATCGCTTCGACCAGTCCTTTGATACTGCCACTGGGTACTACACCAGAAGCATGGTTGTAGCGGCCAGGCCGCAACACAGGATGATTGGATGCGGGAGCGTTGCGGGCTTTGCAAAAGCAGAAGTAGGGTAAGTCGACCTCATGTTCTGCGTTTGTCGCGGCTGCGGCAGTGGCAGCAGCGGTGGGCAGCTGTAGTAGAACTGGCTGTGTTTCGCAGACCCGGCAGACCCGTGTTGGCATGCAACCATGCTATGTTTTTGATTTCAATTGAAGAGGGTTTGAGGGCAATTCTTCGAACATTACGCATGCTATGCCTCCTGCCTTGGTTCGTGGCGGCTGGCATGCCGCGGCAAGTGAGGTGCCGATCACGGACTTTGACGGTCGCAGCTGCGGCGTCCTGCAGGCCGAAGCAACAATCAGGGGGTCCCTAGATTTTCCAGCGACCAGCCAGTTTGAACATTGCAGCTTTCTCAATTCCAGGAGAGATTCCTTGGCAGTGTGATGCCTTAGAGGAAACACAGGGAGACGTGGCAAACATAACAGTCGGGAAACCCCTTCCCACCAAGAAACAGGGGTTGTTGCACGGGAACCCGTCCTTTCCAAAGAGAAGAATTGCCTTTGCAAAGCTGTGCACGTCGATGATTATTGGCGGTGCGCTTGATGTTTGAGCCTTATTTGCGTTGGGCCCAGGCCATCAACAAGATGCCCAGTGGCGAGACCAAGGGTCCGAAGGGCCAGGCTGCCATCCCGTTTTCCCGGCAAGATGTGAGACTCAGCAGGAGGTGCGGTTGCCGTGGATAATTTTGGTATGTGGCAAACATCACAAAACTAGGGACCTTCTTGGGACGGTTCCAAGGGGAAGCCAACATGAAAATCAAGCATTTGGAGTGGTCTGTGGTTCAGCCAATGCAGCCATCCGACATTCAGGGCTGTCATAAGCTTAAAGGTCCTTGGGGCTAAGGAAGGTCTTGCTCCACCTGGTGCAGCACGTTGCCATCGCCATCCAGAATGCGGACGTCTATCGAGAGGCTTCGCAGTCACTGTGTTTTTGTCACGGGCCAAGAGCAGCATCCATGGTCGGCAAGGGGGGGGGGGGGGGGTGAGTGATGGAGGCCATTGAAAAGGAGAATTCAAGGAATTATTATTTCTACTATTTTTTCCAACAGCAACACAACAAACAGAAAACAAAATCCACAACAACAAGCAAACAAAATAAATAATCACAACCAACAAAAATATTTAATCACAGCATACAGCATTAAATAATTCAAACAAGCATACCAACAAAACAGCAACACTCTAAATCATCAAAGAACCCAAACTCAAAAACACACATCAACAAAAAACAAAGCAACATACCAACAAACAATATCACAAGAGTATCAAACAAAATAAAAACAAACAGCCAAAGCACGAACAAACTGAAGAAGCATACCGAGTCTAAACAACGCACTTTGAAAGAGACAAGCAAATTAGAAAAATTTCATATTTCAATCTTTACAAACGATAAATATATTACAATTATAACATATGATATTTTACATGTTATTATTATATTATGACTAAACCAGCAAGCTACCTCCAAAGAGCAAACAACCAGTATGATTAAACCAGCAAGAAACCTCCAAAGAGCAAACGACCAGTATGATTAAGCCAGCAAGCTACCTCCAAAGAGCAAACGACCAGTATGATTAAACCAGCAAGCTACCTCCAAAGAGCAAACAACCAGTATGACTAAACTAACATACCACCCCTGAAAAACAAAGGACCCAGTATGTCAAAACAACATACTACCCCTGAAAAACAACATATGTCGAAACAACATACCACCCCTGAAAAACAACATATGTCGAAACAAAATACCACCCTGAAAAACAACATATGTCGAAATAACATACCACCCCTGAAAAGCAAATGACCAGTATGTCGAAACAACATACCACCCCTGAAAAACAAATGACCCAGTATGTCGAAACGACATACCACCCCTGAACAACATTGTCGAAACAACACATGCTTGCCTTCTATTTTACGGTGTCTAATCCTCATAGTGTCTCACCACGCTCACTAAGATTTCACAAATCAATTCGCTAGGTATTTTATATAAATCTTCCTGCTTATGTATTGTTGGATTGTCTCCCCATTTTTCCTTGTTTCCATTTGGCAGTCTCTGCGCAGTTTCAATATGTTTATTATTCCTGATGTTGCCACAATCCTTTTTACATAAATCTCTAGGTTTCCAAGTTGTAATGTTATTCCAGAGCCTAGTGCGTTTTCTGTAATTAAATCCATATTTACAGTAATCTACATCTTTAAATTCAAACTTATCCATAAACTCCTGACTTTTTAATAATCCAGTTTGTGGATTTTCGATTACAAAATGTTTAGGATTGAACTATTTGATAATCTCAATAGTTTTTAAGACAATACTATTTGCATATTCGATATTCCTAGTTCCCCTAGTTTTTGCTACACTATATTCAGTGCATGGGGGACTACTCCAAATAAAATCAAAATGGTTTCTGTCAAACTGTTTGTAATCCCACTCCAAAATATCAGTGTTGATATCAGCATTTTTCAAGTCTAATGATATTACATTAAATCCAAGCGACTTTGCTATGGTTCCGACGCTTTTTGTTCCGCTAAATAATTCTAATAAATTCATATTATTAGAATTACTTAGATATTAATTATTCAAATAATACATATACTCCATCATCATTTTTTGAAATTTTATAATAGTCTAATGTTTGTTGCTTTGGTTGTTTGATTTTATTACTATTCAACATTTCACAGTATTTCTTTTGCTTTGTAGGGTAGTCTCCAGTTGGTCTTCCTATAGATTTTGCTTGAACTATCTTTTCGTTGTTTTTCTTTATCTTCATTGCGTTCAACTGGTTTCATTTTGTCATCAATGGATTTAATCATATCATTTAAGGTTTTGATATTTTTACCAATTAATGTTATCTTCTTCATTAAATCATTAATAGTATAATTCTCATTTTCAGACATTACTATATATATTTATTTAGATAATTATTTATTTAATTATTAAATATTTTAGTATAAATAGTTATCATATACTAATTATATAAACATATTTTAATATATATATATATTTATTCTATACTAATTATATGGTTAAAACTATTGAAATAGTAGATGTAGGCAGTGAAAATAATGAAGCACCTAAAGAAGTAGAATAAATTAAAGAAAAACCTATTATTAATGAAGAAAGTAAAGAAGTAGAAACTAATAATACTATAGATGAAGAACATAATAGAGTAGAAGAAGAAGAAGAAGAAGAAGAAGAACCAAAACAAGCATTAACATCTAAAACATACTCAACTGAAAAAGTGGAGTGTCCAAAGTGTAAAAAATATTTAACAAAATACACTTTCAGATATCGTCATAACTGTAATGGAATACCAGTTAAAAAAGAACCAGACCCTAACAAAGTTGTTCGAAGAAAAATTATGCATCCTGCACAAGCAAAATAATTTGAGAATAATGTATATGAAAAAGTTAAAGATAATATTCCAAAAGTTGATGAACAAGGAATAGAAAGAAGAGTTGAAGAACGATTGAAAAAACATTTAGAAACAACTGCTAATAAAGCATTTGAAACTGCAAAAGACCGTTACAATAATATTAAAATGAAACGAGACAATAAACATAAACATAAAATTAGTAATTTAGCAAATACAATTATTTAGTCTAATTATTATTATTATATGAACAAGTCAGATTTTGAAAATATCACATCAACACTTACAAAGAATGGCAAAGCAGGTAAATTACCAACATCAAACACATTTTATAATCCAATAACAAAACCAAGTAAGAAGATTAAATCAAGCGTCCATTACTATTATGAAGGAGACAACAAGGCACATCAACCAAATTATACATACCTGAAAGAAATGAAGGAACAGTTAGAATTTCATAATGCAAAGAAAGATTATGCTGTATTTCAAAATAAAAGAAGATATATGGATGAAGCACAGGCGTATTTTAATGAAATTCAAAGGTTGGAAGGTGAAAAGTTGCGACATCATCCATCAAGTGAAACAGGTAAATCCTATTCAGAAATTATTAAGAAGAAGAAAGGAATAATCAATCAATTAAGAAGGGATTTTGACTTTGAGCAAATTATTTAGATTAATAAATTATAATCTAATTAATTTAATATACTAATGAGATTAGACAATGCCCAGATGAAAACACTAATATCTCAATTAAGATTAAGACCGTCTTTTAATGAACTGATAAAGGAAATTACAAAGGAAGAATATAAAAATAAGAATATAAGAGGTGTAATAGACAGAAACGCTTATTATTTTCGTGATCGTCCATTAGGAACAGTGTATGATAATAATACAGTAGATTTGAGACAACAACACTTTCAAAAAATATTAGAACAACCTAAAAAAGTCCCGCATTTTGATATGGCAACGGATGATGAAATGGATGGTTTAAGAGACGGTTCAATACAAAAACTAAGTGCGTCAATGGATGATGCAGAGGAACAACATGAACGACAAATCAGTCAAGTTTCAAAAAGAGTTAGTAGCAAACAACTAGCAGACCTACAAGAACGAGCACAACGAGCAAGACAATTAGATGAAGATGGCTGGCAGTCAGTAGCAAACGCAAAGTCAGGTGATGATGACTTACCGCCATTGGAAGATTTACAACCAAAAAGAGTTTCAAATTTACAAAAAGCAAGAGCAATATTGCAATTGAAACGATTTATTGATGAAGATAAAGACAGTCCTGAACCAAAAAGAGTTTCAAATATACAAAAAGCAAGAGTCAGATTGAAACTTAAGCGATTTATTGACGAAGATAAAGACAGTCCTGAACCAATAGAAATAGAAGAAGCAGAAAAAAGAAGAGAACAAACAAGGGACAACGCCGACATCCACAGTCCCACAAAGACAAGCAAGAACACATAAGGAAACCATTGACTACTCAACTGATATAAACCATTGGAAGGGAAGCACAGTAAAAGAAGAAGACATATTATTTCAGTTACATTTAAGAGGAGCAGGACTTACTGAAGAACAGGAACAACAATATTCAAACACAAAGAAAAAGGGGAAAGGTAAAAAGGAAACTGGTAGAACTTATTTAGTTGGACTGGTGGAGAAACTTATAAACAGCGGAAAATGGACAACAGAAGTAAATGATGAATTGTTAAGAAAAAGAATGAACGATTGGAGAAATTTTTGAAAGGAAAAGGCAAAGCAACAAAGGAAAAAAACATCATTTATATAATTTACCAATAATTATATAAAATGACTAACAACCACAAACACGAATTAAGGAAACGCCCTACTTATGATGAAATGCTTAAACAAGCAATCACAAGCAAAATGAAAACAACAGTTATACTGAAGAAATACAAAAAAGATATGTTATTGAATAATTTTGATTTTGATAAAATGGATTTAATGAATTATAAAAATAAAGAAAGATATATGAACGCAACAGTTATGACTACAGACAAGGCAACACAAACGCTTAGCAAAGAAAACAAGGCAACACAAACAGACCTACCAAATGATAAGGCGACACAAACTTATAATTTGATGATATGACAAAAATATTAGGCGGGTCTTCAAAGAGTTTCAAAAGCAAATTAATAACCAAGGCTGAAGCAGAAGCATTAGCATTTATATATGACCTTGATTTATATGATGACGACGACGATGATGATGATGATGATGATAAAAAGGATGATGCTATTGATACATATAGAAAGAAATTATTCATGTTGATGAGGATTATAGAAATTTTGTTGAGGACGGGTTTAGTATAGGACACATAGTAGCACATTTAACATACCACACTACATTAACTACAATTCAAGGTTCAGAGTTATTAGTTAATTTAACAATGAATTCACTAGTAACATCATACGATATAGCAACTGCTGTAATGAATTGGTTGAATACAAATGTTAGTGAGGAAGTTGAGTTAAATACGTCATTGCAAAGCAATGGCGGGGTTGATTTATCAACCTCTTCCCCGCCTATTAGCGTTAATAGTTCTCCACTTATCACTGTTCATAGTTCTTCAACGCATACTGTTAATTCATCATCATCAGAAGAAAATGCTAATTATGAAATAGCACCGTTGACTGACATTCCTGTCCCTACTGATGCTGAAAGTGAAGATGAAGATAAGGATAAAGAAAACCAAAGGAAAACAATAAAATAATAAACAAAAAATAAAGTAACCAATTAAAATAAAGATTAAAATAACAAACAAAAAATATAATTCAAATAAGAATTAAAATGGAGAATGATAAAAAAATATAGCTAAACTAAAAATTTAAATAATAATAATAAAAATAAACAAAATTAAAATATGATGATGGAGCATTTAAAGCAGAAGTAAAGACATATTTAGATGATTTAAGTATACTACATAAAACAACGCTAACACATGCCAATATTGTGGAGAGATTTATTAGAACGATGAAAAAAGGAATAGGAGACAGGATGCACTTTATTAAAGGTAGATGGACTGATATGTTGAAACCTACATTGAAGAAATATAATAGCGCTATTCACTCATCAACTGGAATGAAACCAAGTGAAGCGCATGATGATGACAACAGAGCAAATGTAAAAGCAAACCTTACACTGAAGCAAAAGCATATGAGAAAATACCCTAAATTATTTGTTTCGGACACAGTGAAAATATACCAAAAAGGAAAAGGCAGTTATACATCGAGGAAAGAGACCAACTCAAAATGGACGGAAAGGAGATACAAAATAGAAAGGACAGACAAAGGTATGACATTACAATCATATTATGTCTTGGAAGGATTGAAGAAACAATATTTGCGTCATGATAAGTATTTAGACTAGTAATTAGTTATTTAGTTCTTAGAATTTTGTGACTTTAAAAAAGACTTAAAGAGAAAACCATAATTACATTATATAGCTAATAATATGAATAGAGATTTGCCGCTAGATGAAAACACTAAAATAGTTAAGCATCTTCTTAAAGAAACTTTAGGAGAATACAAATTAAATAATAAAGGTAAAAAACTTAAAACCATAATTATAGGAAACAACCAGTATAGATATAATCCAGAAAACCAATAAGCAATAGACTGAATAAGAGACTTGAAGCAGTAAAGAAAACTAATGACTACAAAGCAAATCAAATCAGAGAAAGAGTAGGAGCAAGAACGGTTTTAAAACATGCTATTAAGAAACAGGCAGTAGTAACAGAAGAAAGAAGCGCCTTTAGAGCATATGCCAACGCACACAATTTCAAACATTCATTTAAAAGAGTTGAACGGATTGACTTATTTTAATTATCAATTTGACAAACTTAATGAATACTTGAAAGAGAATAGAGGAATGAAACTAAATGCTACAATAAATATGAAAGTTATGAACTAATTTGATGAGGAGAGAAACGTAACAGTTAGGACAAGGTCATACACTATTGTAAATGAAGAGGATTGCTTTGAAAAGAATGAGACCTGATGTTGAAACAAGAATTTTAGATATGGCTTTGTATCAGTCAGGATTAGAAATTAGCAATATTAATAATGTTCATATCATGTATAATAAATATAATCCGACTAGAGCTGGCAAATATATCGAACTTCCAGAATGGATACAAAAGAAAAAAAAATCAAGATGACAAGTGTTTTAAATATTCTACTGAATGTGGATATTGTAAAATTTGTGATAAAGCACACCCCGAAAAGAAGTTTCACTACAAGAAGATAGAAAGTGATTTGATGTTTGATGGTGTGAGTTTTCCCGCTAATAAAAATGGTATAGATACATGTGAAGAAAATAATGAATCAATATCCATTAATGGTTATGAAATTGATGATAATGAACAAATTGTTATTAGTAGAAAATTGAAAAATACAGATGCTTCTTGTCATTTTGATTTGTTGAGAGTTGATGATGAGGATTGCAGTCATTATGTGTATATAAAAAAGTTTGAGCAGACTTATTAATAATCAAAAAAGTAATCATAATGGTAAGTCCTATTTTTGTAAATATTGTAATCATGGATTTAGAAATGAAGAATTATTAAATAAACATTCTGATAGTGGATGCATGGAAGTTGAAGGAAAACAGATAGTAATGCCTAAGCCTTATGAGAAAGTGAGTTTTAAGCATCACTTCAAGAAGTTAAGATGTCCTTTTGTTGTATATGCTGATTTTGAATGTTTAACTGAAGAAGTTGAAAAAACCGACAGATAAAGATATTAAAACTTATAACTACACGCTTCTTCAGCGTGTTCTTGAAGTAGTTGACTCCTTCATCAGGATCTTGCAAAAGGTCATTTTGGAGGACTGCCTTATACATATATGCATCTCCGGTGAGTCTGCTTTTGAGTAGTGGTCCTCTCTTGGGTGCTTCCACCGTAGTGATTGTCACCCAGTCGTCCACGAGTTCAGAAGTAAAGGAGAAGATGGGAGAAAACGAAAAAATTGACATGACTGATGAAGACAAAGAAGATTTCAATAATGCTAAACAATGTTTTATTTGCGGGGATAAGTTTAGAATGAATTATAAGAATGCCAAGGAAGCGGAGAAATATAAAAAAGTTAGAGACCATTGCCATTTTACAGGTAAGTATAGAGGTTGTGCTCATAGCGTTTGCAATCTTAATTTTTGTAATAGATATTTTAAAATTCCTGTATTCTTTCATAACATGAAGACTTATGATGGCCATTTGATTATTCAAAATGCGGATAAATTAAGTAACAACAATAAAATAGATGTCATCGCTCAGAACAGTGAAAAATTTATTAATATCAGTTTTGAAAGTTTGAGTGTTAAAGGCACTTTTGGGTTTTTAACTGCTTCATTAGATAAGTTAGTTTCAAGCAGTAAGTATGATAATACAGATGAAGAAGATAAAAGTAAATGGTTATTGCGTGAAAACTGGAAAGATAATTTTAGGTTCAGTAGTAAACATGATTAGATTTGTTGACTGATAAAGGTGTTTATCCTTATGACTACATGAATTCCTTTGATAAATTTGATGATAAGCAATTACCGAGTAAGGACGATTTTTATAGTCAGTTGAGTGAAGAAGGTATAAGTGATAACGACTATGAAAGGGCAAAAATTATATGGACGCATTTCGACATTAATAATATGGGTGAATACCATGATTTATATTTGAAAACTGATGTATTATTATTGACTGACATTTTCGAAAAGTTTAGAGATGTGTGTATGAAATATTATGGATTGGACCCTGCTTATTATTATACATTGCCCAACTTTGCTTTTGATGCCATGCTTAAAATGACTGGTATAGAGATTGATTCAATATGTGCCCAAGAAATGTATGAAATGATAGAAGCGGGACTTAGAGGAGGGATGTGTGCGGTTTCTACTAAAGAAGTTGAAGCAAACAATAATACATGGGTGAAGAATATGATGAAAGTAAAGAAAGCAGTTATATCAATTATTTAGACGCTAATAATCTTTATGGGCTAAGCATGATACAAAAACTGCCATAAAAATTTTTTTTAAATGGGATGATACATTAAAAGAAGAAGACATTATTAATTATAGAAAAATAATGTTGGATATATTCTAGAAGTGGATTTGGAATATCCTAAAGAATTACACGATTTACACAATGACTATCCAATGGCACCTGAGGTTATGAATGTTAAAGCCGACATGCTGTCGTTGAAATTTATGAATTTTTAAATCATCAAAAACCTACGGATGAGAAAACACATAAATTAGTATTGAATTTAAATGATAAAGAAAATATGTAATCCATATAAGAACCTTACAATTTTAGTTGAAGCAGGGGTTGAAACTTAAGAAAATTCATAGAGCAATTGAATTTGAACAAAAAGAAGTTTTAAACCCGTACATTGAGTTTAACACTGAGAAGAGGAAGAATGCTAGAGATGATTTTGAGAAAGTTGTTGATAAATTGATGAACAATGCCATATTTGGAAAAACAATGGAGGATAAGCGAAAACATTTAGACTTTGAAGTTGTGAGTGATGAAACTAGATATATGAAGTGTGTAAGTAATCCTAACTTCAAACATAGTCATATCATTAATGAAAATTTGGTTGGAGTTGAAAAGCAAAAAACAAAGTTGAAACTAGACAAACCTATACTTATTGGGATGAGTATTTTAGATTTGAGCAAGCAACACATGTATAAATTTTATTATGACGTTATGAAACCTAAATATGGAGATAATATCAAAATGGTATATACTGATACTGATAGTTTTGTATTTCATACTAAAACCGTTGACATTTATGAAGACCTGAATACAATTAAAAAAGAAATATATTTTTCAGATTTTCCTAAGGAACATAAATGTTATGATGAGAATAACAAGAAAGTATTAGGTAAATTTAAGGATGAATTAAAAAGTAAAATAATAACTGGGTTTATAGCCCTTCGTCCTAAATGCTACGCTTACTCAGTTTATGGTGATGTTAAAAAATATAAGCAATGTAAGGGCATAGAAAAGGGACAGTAAGACGCCAAATGAAATATGAAGAGTTTGAGACGGTTTTAAAAACTAATGAGGTTATACATAAGTCATTTAATAGTATTACAAGTAAAAACCATAGAATTTTAGTATAACAACTAATAAAATTGCTCTTAGTAGTTATGAAAACCAAAAAATATTGGATAGATAGTATAAACTCACTTGCTTATGGCCAGTATAAAATAAATTCTTTGAAAACGACTTAAAGAAATATTGACTTAATATATTAAGAGGAAAATGACACTGGTTAATTATAGTAAGTGTGAATGTTGCAATAATAAACAGAATGATGTTAATATAACATTGTTTAAGTTATTACCCGCCAATCTATGTAATCAAATAAGTGAATATGATGTATATTGTAATCAATGCTGTATAACAAGAGACCTTGAACAGTTTTTTGTTGAAGCATATAAGGATAAGGGGTATACAAAGTTTCAATTACAATTGAAATTCTTTATGAGATATCAAAAACGATTTCCTGTATGTTTTTACAATAATAGTAAAATTGCTAGAAAGTCATCTGAAAAAGCACTTGATGAGTTTTCTAATAATACAGATTTGATTAAAAGGTTTGGAGGAGAACAAAGCATTAAACCATATAAATCATTTGCTAAAGAATTTCGTGATTTGTTTGAAGAGGTTGATTGGCATTTATTAAGCAAAGATAAAATAAACGAGGTCTTGAATGAATTTAGAATAGCTAAATATACTATATGGTATTACCGCAGCACCAAATATAGAGTATGTCTAATAGTTACTTTGTTTTTCTGGGAATATATTTATTCAATAATAGGAAAAGACAATATCAAATATATAGACATTGGTGATATTGATAAATATGTAGATTACATATTTGAAGACATATTTCCTGACTATTATTTTAATCCTTAATTCTTAGTCATAGTATAATTATAGCATGTAAATTATTAGATGTTGTATTTGTATTATATTTTTTAATTTTCTTAATGCCTTAAAAACGACTTAAAGAAATATTGACTTAATATATTAAGATAGAAAAGAGTGATACAGAAAGTGAATATAGTGAATATAGTGATATAGAAAGTGTGTATAGTGAATTTTTTGATACTGTCCGTGAAGATATTGATGCTAAAAATATATTGAAACAAAAAGTTTATGAATCACAAATGTAAAGACTGTGAGATGCTAAAGTTAACAGTTCAACAGGGTTTTATAGATGGTGTTAGTAATAATATTTGTCAATGTATAACATGTGATAATTGCAATAAAATTTGAAACAAAATTGATGATATGAATAGCAGAGATTTTGATACTAGAAATGTTAAAAATCTTGATGATGATTTAGAAATATTTGTGTTTATTGAAATGAACAAGTTCTTGACCGAAGAAGAGTTTGATAATTTGTTATATGAGGGCGATGACGAAGGAAATGCTAATGATTTTATTTTTAAAATATTATAATATGGTAAAAAGATTATACAATATGTCTTTTAGTATTAAACGTTTAAAATATGAAGCATGGAATGACAATGACTTTGATTTTTTAAGTTGTGAGTATGATGTAGATGAACCTAGTTTTACAGTAATACATGCAATTGGAGTAACGGGCTGGTTTAAAAAGGAAATAGGAAAGACTATTTATAATGAAAAACAGTTGAATAAAGTTAAAGATTATCTAAACTTATAATCATACTATGATTATAACATGTAAAATGTTATATGTTATAATTGTAATATATTTATCGTTTGTAAAGGTTGAAATATTATATATTCCTAATTTGCTTGTCTCTTTCAAAGTGCGTTGTTTAGACTTGGTATGCTTCTTCAGTTTTTTCGTGCTTTGGCTTTTTTTTTTGTTTGATACTCTTGTGATATTGTTTGTTGGTATGTTGCTTTGTTTTTTTGTTGATGTGTGTTTTTGAGTTTGGGTTCTTTGATGATTTAGAGTGTTGCCGTTTTGTTGGTATGCTTGTTTGAATTATTTAATGTTGTATGCTGTGATTAAACATTTTTGTTGCTGGTTGTGATTTTTTTGTTTGCTTGTTGTTCTGGATTTTGTTTTCTGTTTTGAAAAATAGTAGAAATAATAATTCCTTGAATTCTCCTTTTACCTTTTTTTGGGGGGGGGGGGGGGTTGGGCTTTTCAATTCCTAGAACGTGTGCGAGTGATGGAGGCCATTGATTGCAGTGAGCGGGGCACGGGCCTGCTCAACACCATCCAGAGCATGTCGCAGGACAAGTGCGAATAAAGTGGACCCCGGATTACTAAACCCAGGGGTGGGTAAATGGAGGTCATGCAAGCAGAGGGGGATGCCACCACGCTGGTGCATAGCAAGGTTTCCAACCAGCTGGTTGGACGTGTATTGCTGTGCCTTGCCCTCAACACACGACGCGAAGATGCCCGCGCAAGGACTTGGGCATGCAGTCCCTGCTGGCGACAATCACTATGCATGCGACACTTGGGCAGCAATCCTCCAAGGTACGTGTTGACATCGCTCCTCGGGTGTCGCAGTCCCATGTTGGGCCAAGATTTCAGGCACAGACGTGGCTCTATTTTATCCTATCATGCTGGTTGACCATTGAGTCAGGATACGTTTGGTGCAACTTTCTGTTCAAGAACTTTTTTTTGGTTGATTTGAAAGGGAAACCAAAGAAGACACCCATTTGTTTTTTGGGGTGGTTTTTTTGAGACAAATCCATTTGGCTTCCCGTGATGGGGACTGAAGGGGGAGCTCAGGGAACTAGCCCCAGTGTCACAGAGCCCGCCCAGGAGCAAGATCTGTAGCGCCGAGAGGTGCCTCGCAGTTGACCCAGCGATCGCCTGTCCTTGGTTGCACTTGCCTTTCTCCTTTAAAGGCCTCCCAATAGCGGCAACATGTCGGGCAGAGGGTTGGGACATGTCGGACTTAGCTGACTTCAAAGACATACTGTAAATCTGGGTGACTTTTCCGACTTGGGGGCCAGATGACTGCGGGTCGAAATGAGGAAGGCATTACATTATGGTGTGACATGTTTTGTTTCAAGTTGTTTTCCTTTCAGAAAGATCCCGCGATGATTGACGGATTACCGCGTCTTCCGGGCCAGGGCAGCCGTCTTCCTTCTGGACAACGCGGCGCAGCAGCTGCGGTCCCTGTCAGACATAGGGGCCGAGATCTGCGTGCCCAGGGACAAGGGAGCTCTCAGCCGCACTTGGCGGTCCAGGCTTTGAGTTTTGCGTGTGCGGAAACCCTTGGTCAGGCGCTGCGGTTCTACATTCCCGTTTCCACACAAGCACACATGTAGCAAAATGGTGCATTTTGTTTCAGGATTTGTGCTTGCGTTTGTTTTAACATCTCCTCACTCACCTACTCGCACGCACCCACCAACCCAACCCAACCCAACCCACCCACACGCACACCGACACACCCACACCAACACTCCCACACACCCACACACCCACACGCCCACCCACCCTGACCCTCACCCCCACCCACCCCCACTCACTCATTCACTCACACCCTCCCTCACTCACGCACACCGGCACGGACTCATGCACTCACGCACTCACGCGCTCACGCGCCCAGCGAAGTTACGCTGTCAGGCACTCACGCACTGACCCACTTTTGCGCTCACGCAGCTGACTGACTGACTGACGGACGGACAGACGGACAGACGGACTGACTGACTGACCGACCGACCGACGACTGACTGACTGACTGACTGACCGACGACTGACTGACTGACTGACTGTCTGACTGACCGACTGCCTAACTACTTATCTAGCAACCACACTATATGGCTAATTGACTAGCTAGCTAGCTTGCTTGCTTGCTTGCTTGCTTTCTGCTTGCTTGCTTTCTGCTTGCTTTCGCCTTGCTTGCTTTCGCCTTGCTTGCTTTCGCCTTGCTTGCTTTCGCTTGCTTGCTTTCTGCTTGCTTGCCTGCTTGCTTGCTTGCTTGCTTGCTTGCTTGCTTGCTTGCTTGCTTGCTTGCTTGCTTGCTTGCTTGCTTGCTTGCTTGCTTTGCCTTGAACATGGGCCCTCAACGCCTGTCACTCGCGGCACTCTCATGATGCATCCTGACGCTACCTCCAAGTCTTCTGGGCTTGGATCCGATTTTGCTTTGCTTTGCTTTGCTTTGCTTGCTGTGCCTTGGCCTTGCTTTGCCTTTCCTACCTGCTTAGTCATTTACTTACTTGCTTACCTACCTTGCTTGCTTGCTTGATTGCTTGCTCGCGTGCTCGCTTGCTTGCTCGCTTGCTTGCGTACGTACTTACTTGCGTACTTTCTTACTTGCTTCCTTACTTGCTTCCTTACTTGCTTCCTTCATTCCTTACCCACTTATTTTCATATATGGATGCGCGCACACACACACACACATATATATATATACATCTCTGGGTACGTAGACAGAACTAGACAGGGCCCCCTGAAACTCATATTGACAAGGCTTGGGCCAGCTGCTAAGATCCGATACGGACTGGTTGTTCCAAGGCATCGAGGGGGAGTGCTTCTGCCAGGCAAAGGTCATCAACATCCCCGCCCCTTGGCCACCACCCCACCACCACTCGCCCCGCACCACCAAACCACCCCCTGCCTGTCACGCCCTCGCCACATAACTCGGGCGCTTCCGCTTGGCCAAATGCCTGTGTCTTGCTGCGATGGTGCCAGCGCAGTTTTGGCCGCTGCTTCATTCCAACCATAGGATGCCTATGCGGACCCTCGCTTCGACAAGCAAGTGGATGTCCAGACAGGCTTGGTGATCAGTTTGTCAAGACAGACTGTACTTCCTCCCAAGCCTGTGTGTCAGCATCAACTCAGTGCTTCAATGCGGAAGTTGTTCAGCAGCCGAGTGGCTTAAACAAGTGACTTGAACAAAATACCGGAATCAGGCTGGCGTGGACACCATTCCTGTTGAAGGATGCCTGCTGAATTCAGCTGTTGAACTCCAGGCGGTTGTGTGCATCATGGCGAGCAACGGCCAAAATCTGTTGTTCGAGTGCTGCCAAGCGCTGCACTTCAAAGGTGGCAGTACGCACGTCATGCTTTCCTTCAGCCGGTCCTGGACAACAGCAGGCATTTGCACAGGAGCCGCAACACACCAGCTTCTGCAAACCTGCCAAGTGTCAGCCTGGTCGCTTTCCGCCATGCGCCGCCTCTACGCCAGTGCTGTTTTGGCCATAGGTTTGCTGCTGTTGCGCAGGGATGATGTATCCTTTGCAGCCTGGCCTGCAGCATATCATGTTTTTCCATCCTGAGATCTGACATTTTTGATGTTGAAGCGTTTTGGAACGGTTTCTTGAACGAGACACTGCCTATGTTTTCCAAGCAGTCATGCTTTCTGTATTTCGCCATTTCCAGTGACTACCCGGAGACTTTGCCGAGCCAAGGCGGCGCCAGGCCAGAAGCCTTCCGCCGATGAGCTGCTGCAGGTGCCGGGAGTTTGGTTTTGGTTGGTGGTTGGCCTTCAGACCAGGATCAGAACCGAGCAAATGCCCCAAAACCATGAATCCGTTTTGCTTGGTAGCACTGACGGATGCCTTTGCTAGGCAGTTGCCCTGCAAACTCTCGCGTTTGTATGTAGAGAAAGGTTAGGGACAATCCCCGCCATAAATGGGTGCAGCCGCCTTCTTAATGCTTTACATGGCTCTGGGTAGACCGTTTTAGCACCAGGGTTTGATGATGACTCACCTCCCTTCAGACGCTTCGCTCTGTGAGGCGCTGGGCAGAGAGCTCTGGGTGGTGGGAGACGCGCTGCTCTCGCTGAGCGCCAAGGTGCCCACCCTGACCTGGCGCCCCAGGTGTGAAAGGAAACAAGTATGTCCGTTTGAGGGTGCCTGTTTTGGGGTTGTTTTCAGGGAAACCAAGTTGAAACTATTTCGCGGCCTCCCCTGAATTTGGAAACACCCAAATGCCAAATGGCCATTCAACCGCAACTGGCTTAGTTTTGACCATGGAGTTTGCGTCCTGTGCTGCAGGTGCGCTCGGCTGGCGCCGTATCTCTGGCCAATGCAGGCATCTCGCTGCGGAATGCCGCCCCTTGCCGAGATTTTGGGGATGACCCAGAGCGGTACCGCGTCAAGTGACAAGGATAGCTTTCCAGGCCGCTTGTTTGCTGCTTGGTGCAGCAGTTCCTTCTTCTTGGGTTGGTTTGAAGTTAAAACCATCACCTTTGGGACCGTTGCCATATTTGGCAAGTTGCCCTCTGGTGGTGATTGGAATGACCGAGGCCGACCTGATGTGCGAGGGGAGCTGGGAAGACGTGCAAGGGGAGCTGGAGGGCGCCGCTGCATCCTGCGACGCCTACTTGCCTGGCCCCTCCTGGCAGGGTCTCTTGCCAATTTAGCACTCTTGAACCAGTGGGTTTCCACGCTCGAGCTACTAAGCCAGAACCTACTCACCTTACAGTGCTTCAACGTGTCTGTATCAGTAGAGCCGGAGAAGCTGGTAGGCGGAAGATTCAGAATGTGAGAACTATAGTTTTCTTTCTCGTTCTTTCTTTCTTTCTTTTTCATTCATTCATGCATTCATGCATTCATTCATTCATTCATTCATTCATTCATTCATTCATTCATTCATTCATTCATTCATTCATTCATTCATTCATTCATTCATTCATGCATTCATTCATTCATTCATTCATTCATTCATTCATTCATTCATTCATTCATTCATTCATTCATTCATTCATTCATTCATTCATTCATTCATTCATTGAACACCCCACGATGGGGTAATGAGATGAACATAGATGAACATCCCAACATACGTAGTCTATTCCTCATTGACATCTTGTGATATCAACAGCAGCGTATACCGTTGGGTGAAATGATTCATACCCACTTTGACCTCAGTCTGGAAGCTCTGTATTATGATGCAGCTGTTGGGAGATGCTGCTGGGCCATGGCAAAAACCACGTGATTCGGGCACGGCTCAACAAAGGGCCGCAAAATGGCACTTGTTCGTAGTAGACCATCACATTTTTTGGGACATACCTTTTTGTGTTTTTCTTTCGAAGAGAACCACGACAATCGGAGTCAGAGTCAGAGGATCCTGGCAAGTGAGTTGGGACTTGGGTAGTCCGCAGCCCATGCCATATCAATCCAACGATGTCGCTTCACTGAGTCAAGGTTTGGGAGTTTGTTCCGGCACGCAGTCCGGCTTAAATCTGTTGATGGCTGGGTTGGGTTCTTTTGGAACGGGAAGTCCGCCTTTCTACAATTTTGTGACACGCGCGCGCACATCAGCTTTTGATCATTGAGAAGTGTCCTTGAAACTCATCCTGGAGTTCTTATTGAAGACAAATCGAGCCTGATTGACGGATTGGAAGGCCTGGGTAGCTTATTTTTCCACCTGGCTCAGCCCAAGCTGGCCCTTCCAGGTGATTCGGCATTTTGATCATGACAGGCATGTAAAGGTTTGGTGCTTCCCGAAAAGTGATCCCGGTTTCCTCCAGCAAATTGGGTCTCCCATTCGTTTTCTCTGCACGTTGGAGGCCTGGTGGACCTTTTCAGCTACTACGAGGCCGTGCCCGAGTGCGAGTGGACCTCGGCCGCGGGTTCGCTGGGGCGCCTGGCAGATGGTCTGGAGACAGCGGAGCAGGACAGGCAACCCGTGAGCAGACCAGTTGCCATGCACCTTTTGAGGATTAGAAGGAAAACCGTGCGTAAAATAAGGGTGACTTAAACATGTTCAAACAAAACAGGGGTTTACAATGATTTGAAAGATGCCCGGTCTCAACAATGAGCTGGCACGTTTGAGCCGGCAGCATGTTGGGCGGCCTGAGGAGATCTTTTCCAGCATCCGCTTCGCGGAGCAGGATTACATCCAGGCTCAACCCGGCTGTGACGTGCCAGACTCCCGAAAGAGTAACACTTGGAACAAAAGGAACTGATCCATTCAGGTTCTGTTCTCTTTGTTCTTGGGAGGAAATTAATTGCTTTGCTGGCTTCCAAAGCAGCTAGGGAGTAACTCATTTGCGGCACCCTTCCCATACCCCTTGCAAGGGGCTCGGTTCTTTGTCTCTGTTGTGCATGGATTCACATCCGTGATATGGGTTGAAACTGGGCTGCAATGAAGTGGATGGTCTTTGTTTGGCTCACCGAAGTGGGCACTATGCCAATCGGACCCCTGTTTTCAGGAGACCAGGCTTTACTACGACACGGTGCTGGGCAAGCTGCGGACGGCCCGCGACCTGTTTTTGCCAGGCCACAGTCAAAGCTTGGCCTCTAGAATCATGCAGTGGATTCCGGCCCAGAAATTCGAAGTAATTAGTGTGTGGCGCTGATGGGACTCGAGACCAAGATGAGACAAAGCGCAAAGATCCAGTGCCCTGAGGCACATTCTACCTCCCGCCAGACCCGCGCAGCGAGAACATGCGTAGAGGGGATAGCGCAACGCTCGAGGAGCGCTTCTTTATGAACTCCAGGCAGCGGTGCCTTGGCTGAAGCTGGCGGGTGCTCGCGACCTTTCGAAGGTTTTGAAGGAGGCACCGCGCACACCCTCTCACGATTGCCATTTTCATTATACAAAGTGCGACGCTCGTAGTTTGTAGCGTGATAAAGGCGCAGAGGCCTCAACAACCGGATAGATTCCTTACACTAGCTTCTTTTTTTTTCAAGGGTTGTTTTCCTGCTTTGAATTATTTGCAGCTTCGGCAAATCCTACAAAAGTCCTTAGATTTCTGTCTAAAGCACTGCTCCCAAGTAATTATTGGCGGGGCCTGCTACTTCGAAGAATGTCACTCTTGGGGATGCTTATCTTCACGAGGTGTTTTGGATTGGCTTGACTCGCACTCCTTGCAGAGCATGGCCTTTCGCATGCATCAGAGTCGGAAGGACTGGGGAATGAAGGCGTGCACGATTCCAAATGTCCAAAAGAAATCCGAAAAATCCAAAGGTTCCAAAGTGGGGGATTTTTACATCGGATCGTTTGGCGCAAGTTTTCTTAGGTACGAGGAGTGGAAGGCGGCGGGCTTCGCGCGGCTGAACCCCGACGGCTGCCGGGACGCGGCCTGGCAGAGCGCGCGCGCGCTGGGCCAGGAGAGCGTGGAGCTGCTGGCAGAGGTGGAAAAGGAGCTGGCCTCTTGGGCCTGGACTCCCTGATGTGAAGAACAAATAGATAATATTGAGCTTAGTGACCCTAAAGAGGACCCTGCAAAGAACGTTTCTATATGCTTTTGTTGGTGTTGCAGGTTTTTTCACTTAAGGGCCTTTGTGGGGCCGTAGCCCAATGCGGGCACTTCGGTCACGATGGTTTGATGGTGAGAAGGGCCTCGAGGAGGTGAAAGGGTGCGCCGTCGCACCCCGAAGCCTCCTCGAGGCCCGGACGGTGGACGACGAGGGCAACTACCAGGGAACCATCATCATCTCAGTGCTGGAGGCGATCTTCGTGGAGGAGCACGGGCAATGGTTCCGAGGAGACATCGTCAGCGCCAGCGACGAGTACCTGCGCTGGTGGCTCCTCCACGGGGAGGGCCAGCGATGCCGATTCGGTGGCTGCTTCCACTTTTGCACCACTGGGCCAGGCTCATGCGAGCAGAGCCGCAGGGTAGGGGCTCACCGCTTGAGCTGGTTGCGGAGGGAGGCTGGTGCAATGGTGGTGGATGTGGTGGAGATGAGTGCCCCGGAGCCCGAAGACAAGCCGACAGGAAAGAGGGACGTGCAGGAAGGCCCGGAGGAGGGTTATTGTAGCTCGGAGGAATACGAGCCCGAAGAGGCAGATGAGGGACCCCTTCAACGGGAAAGGACGGATGTCTCCGAGAAGCTGAGCAAGCTGAGGGGAGACTTGACAACAAGCGGAAAGACGAGTGGGCCAACCAGTGCCAAGAAGAGGCTGGCCAGAGGCCCCAATGAGCACAAAGGAGCTAGCCGGGAGAAGGCCGCAGAGCAAATTGCTGAGGTGCCTGAGGCCTCCAAGCCCGCAGACAAGAGGAAGGGCAAGAAACAGCGGAAGAAGAACAAGAAGAAGGCCAGGAAGACAAGGGCCCCCTTGGAGCAGGTGAGACCGAGGATGAGGACGAGCGACTCAAGTTCAAATGAGTCGGTTTTTCGCCCCCCTCCTTGAAGAGCCAAAAGGTACTCGGCGAAGAAGCCGGGTCGGCTCGCAGTGAGGCTGCTGCGCCGCATGGCACGGGCCGTGCGGTTCGGGAAGGGGGCGTTTACCCAGCAGAAGTTGGACGACCAGGTGCCGGCATCAGGATACGCGTGCTACCTAACAGTCAGTGCCGCAGCTCCATGGAGTCAAAGTGGACGCAGCGGAGCCAGAGGGAACTGAAGACCTGCCTGACAGCCTTGCTTCAAATCACGGGGGCAGAGCGGGAGACGTCCTGGCTCAGAGAATCAAAGCCCGTGCAGGACGGAAACTCTTTAGCGGACAGGGACGAGGAGTACCTCATGCAGAAGGAGATGGAGCTGGAAGAGAAAGCCCGGCTTGGGAGCCTCCAAACCGGGAAAGGCAATTGGGGAGGTCGAGATCGGAAAGGGAATAGCATGTGGAGCGAGCCTTGGGACCGGAAGGCCGAGGCCCGGAAGGGCAAGGAGAGAGGGACCTCACCAGGAACGAAGCAGTGGTGGCCTGCTGGCCAGAGGTGGGGCAGGCCGCTGTGCAGAACGTGTCAAAGTTCTTGACGGGCGACTCGAAGCGATTGGTGGAGAACCCTGAGGAGTGCCCACTGCCGAATGAGAGGAGTGGCCGGACAAACCTCGCGCGAGCAAAGTGCGGGCCTCCGACACGGAATGGAACCAAATTGTGGCAGCAGCCTTCGAGAGGGGGATGATGGGCGCCATATCGATTTTCATCCCCATCAACGAGCACTTGAAGAAGATAAGAGGTGCAGAGGCGACCTTGCCCTACCATGGCCAGGTGGGAATGCTGCTCATCCCGGATGAGGGAGAAGTGCTGATTGACAGCGAGGACCTGGAAAGCTGTTTCAACTTGTTCGTGACGCCACCCAGCTGGACAGGCTGGTTCGTCTATGAAAAACAAGTGCCAGGTCACATTGTGGGTTTTGGCAACTCGCAGCCAACGTACGTGGGCCTACGGACAGTCCCAAATGGGATGGATCTCGGCAGTTGGGGTTGTGCAAGAGGCAGTGCGGTGTATTGCCTTCACCGTTGCCGGCATCGACCAAAGCAAAGAAATCCAGAAGTTGAAGAAACTGCCTGAAGGCGACAGGGTCCTCCTGTACCTGGATAGCCTGGATGAGCTTCGGGTGGTGCAAGGTACGGAGTCGGAAGACCACAAAAGGTTTGAATCGGCTTGTGAGTCGTTAGGGCTTCCCCGCAGCCGCTCGAAAAGGCTGGTGGGAGCTTTGACTGGCACGATTCAGGGAGGAGAGCTCCGCTCCCGAGATGGTGTCTTCCAAGTGGCCCGGGATAAGATGCATGTGGGCATCCAGATGAGGTTGGCCCTTCTGGTGAGCAAGAGGTGGCCGTACCGTGCTCTGGCTTCCTGGGCTGGGCGGGCTACGTTTGCTGCAGCCTTTCGGCGCCCTCTCTTTGCAGTGCTCGGGCAGGTGTTCATTGCCTTGCCAAACCTGCGGTCGGGCAGAGTGGTCAACAATGCGGTGTTTGACGAGGTCCTGTGCTTCACGGCAATGATGCCGCTGGCTTACAGCAACATCAAGGCACCGCTGAGTGGCCAAGTCGGCTGCACTGATGCAAGTCCAACAGGAGGCGGCGCATGTGTGCTTCAAGGACCCATCAGGTGCACGGGGGAGATTGCTGGGGAGGACAGCATCCCTGCTTGCCCGCGGAAGTGCGGGGCGCAGTTCTGCTGCCTAGGATGCGCGTTGTCGCACGAGGCTGCCTGCCCGCACATCAAGTGGCGGATCCCGACCTTTTGGGAGGCCTACAGCGGCCCCAACATGCCCCTGACTCAAGCCATGATGAGGGAAGGCTTTGCAGGGCAGGAGCCCTTTGATGTGATGTGGGATCGTCGGCGTGACATTTCTACTGACAACGGGAAGCTGAAGTGGGACGAGTGCACAGCTGAAGGAGCAAATGACTTTGAACATCACTCTCCCGACTACCAGCCGCGCACGTGTGCGGGTTTTCCGGGCTGAAGCCGCAAGAGGCCCGCATGGTGCGTCAAGGAAACTCCATGGCCGTGAAGATGCCGTGGAAGGGCAGCTCAAGGCAAAATGTTTAGCATCGAACACCCATACAGCTCATGGATGTGGGAGTTGGACGAGGCCATCAAGCTTGAGAACTTAGAGGGTGTCTACGCTCCAGTGTTCTCTACTTGCTGCTTCGGGGGGCGGCAAAAACGGTGGACCAAGGTGCTCACCAACTGCCATACCCTGTTTGAGGCGTTGCGCCAGCCTGAGTGCAGCCATGTCAAGGAGGATGTGGACTGGGCAGCGTTCTACATGGAGCAATGGTAATTCCTGGTGAGGCTGAGACAGAGTATTTGCGGGGCTTCTGCATGGCTTTGCGGCCGGAGCCAAACAAGAATTCAAGGAGTGGTTTGGCTTGCTCACTCCAACGGCGGTGCGGCACGAGTGGGTGGCGGGCCAGTTGGCTCGTTACCCCCGATTCCAGGATGGGGCTTTGCTTCAATCGGTGGCCGCACGTGTGGCCATCTTGGAGCAATCCATGATGCCAGGCATGGAAATCTCATATCCAGGACATGTTCCTGATGGCCAATCACCGGGGCACAGCTGTCCGGATGCGGCAGGTGGATGGGGAGGAAGAAGAGATTGTGCTTTTTGAGGCGCCTTACCCAGCTTACCGATGGCACTGGACGGAAATCTTGGCCTACGCGTGGAAAAGCGAGGATCACATCACCCGCTTGGAAGCGCAGTCGGCGCTCGTGTTCTTGCGAAGGATGAGCAAAGACCCGCAGATGAGGGGGACACGGTTCCTCCTTATCATGGACAGCCAGGCGGCGCCTTAGCCAAGGGGCGCATCAGTAGCACACGTATGAACCGCATTTTGCGGCGAGCAGCAGCAGTGAGCGTGGCGGGAGACATGTATTTTTTGGTGGTCTGGTGTGTGTCCGATTGGAACTTTTCGGACCGCGCCAGCCGGAGATTTGAAAGGAAAGCAAGGTGATGAGTGCAAAGCACCTTCGACTTGCGGGTTTACATCCGCGCACGCTCGCTGCCTACAAGAGAAGTTTGCAGCTGTTCTTTCGCCATTTGGAGGATGAAGAAGCGCACCTCCCTAATTCCCCAGAGCTCTTGGACGAAGTCCTTGCTGAATACTTTAACCATTCCTGGCTGGAAGGCGGGTCTGTTGCCTACGCTGGCCATTTGCTGTCTGCCCTCAGACGGCTCCAGCCTGAATTGAGATGGAAGTTGCCAATCTCAAAGCAGTACTTTTCCAATTGGAAAGCCACTTGCCCCCCCACTCGGGCCGTCATGATGCCTTTCCTTGTTGCCTAGGGGCTTGCCGGACTTGCCGTCCTTTGTGGTTGCACGCTGGAAAACCGGCGCGCCAACCTCAACGCATATATATATATATATATGTATATAGGTATCTGCTCATATTATATGTGCATATACATATGGAGATGGTTATATGCATGATTTATTACGAACTTGTACAAATTGAAAGGGTCTTCTTTGTTTGTGGCTTGCTTTGAGGAGCAAGTTCAATAATCCAATTGGTGTTTCTGGCTATGGGCACCCCTCTTGCGACAGCAATCCTTTGTTTTTCTTCTCTCTTTTTTCTCCCGTTGGCTGTTGAATAAGACCCTCCCCCGAAGAAACCCACCCAGACTAAGCGGGGAATCCGGCTTGAATCACAAAATGACAGCGAAGCATCAACGCGGGCCCACGTTTTTGACAGCTGCCTTGGCTTCTGAAAAGGGATTCCAAACAAGTTTCAATTTTGTTTCCAGGGGAATTGGTAGAGACAGTTAGGCCGTGTTAGGCCTAACAGTTAGGTAAAAGTAAAGCGTTTTCTGATCAATGCGGTGAGACAACCTCAAACACCTGGTTGCTTTGCCAAGTGGCATTGTCATTAGGCGTTGAGTGGGGATCTGAGGCAACCATCAGGATTCCTGGAAGGATTCTGTCGTGCTCTGAAAGGCAGACTCTGGAGCTTGATGCTTCAAACTGCAAACGCAAATGGGCGTTCCAAGGCTCCGCACCGCTTCACCCAAAGGGGGAATTAGATACAGGTGAATCAGTGGCTCATGTCCTTCTTTGGAAGGTGCCCGTCCAGGGGTGGTTGGGGACCCGCCTTGTGTTCCCGTGCCTTTGCACCTCGCACGGGCGAAATGGCGAAGTTGAGGTTGAAGCCGACACACGTAGCCGCAGCCGACTGCTGCGGCGGCTGCTGGTGAAGCTGCATCCGGACCAGAACCGTGGCAGGGAGCGGGCAAGGGGCTCGGCAGACAGACGGAGGGTGCTCTAAAGATCGCATGATGCTGCAGCCGGAAGGAAACCAAGGATTTTGCAGGGTCCAACTCCCATCTTTCCAACATCCAGACGGCAGTTTGAGCGTGGCTGCCAGTTTTCATTGAATGCCTGGAACGCAGGTCACCGCGCCAGTTTTCGAGTATGTGCAAGCGCTGCGGGCGAGTGACGAGTGAGTGAGACCGTACACAATTTTCAAACTGTTTTCCGACAGAGCCATTTGGGCGATTTGGGATCCATGTGAGCAGGGGGCAGTTCGCTCATCTATGGCAAAGGCGGCATGGTCACTAAAATTCCATGTGAGTTGAGGGCGCAAGGAATCATGGCTCAGTTCTGTTGATTTTCGCGTTAGCATGGCTTCGGGCAGGAGGGCCACAGCTGAAACACTGGTTGGCTTGCAGTGCAAAGCACTGCAAGTCAGGCTCCGCCAAAAGCAGCAGTTGTGCGACTGAATGCTTGTCAAGGGTGCAAGGACTCTTTGGCGTACTCAGGGGTGCCCTGAAGGTTTGCTCATTGCATCCCCCAAACGGGGCTTCAGGAGTGCATGGCGTGGCTGGTTGCTTTTGCTTAGCCTGCTTGCAGGCTATCGGACCAGCAGCATCCTGGCAATTCCCATTCTGAGAGCGGATGACAGCAACAGAGCTGTTGGCGTCATCCAAGTTGCCAACAAGGCGCTCCAATGTTTGCAACTACCCCGTTGCCCATTCAATTGTCTTCTTGTCAGGTGTCTTACGATGGTCAGCTGGAGTATTTTGACGAAGATGACGTTGACATCATGAAGATGTTTGCATCCTTTGTCGGTCCAAAGCTGAAGCCCGGCCGCAAACATTTTGGGACATGCCAAGCCTTTGATGTCCCACGTGCTGGTTGTGGTGACATCCGTTTCTGCGTTTCTGCGTTTCTGCCTGGCTCCTGTTCAGCCTCAGGACGTCCTCCATGCATTCAGCTTGCTCCTTAGTCTTCCGTCCGATGCACAACGTCTGGGAGAGCGGCCTTTGAGATCCCCTGAAGGGCGCACTGATCGCATAGGTCCCTTGATCCTCTCGTTTGGGGTTTGCTCTGGCTGCGCCAAGAGGCGTTCTTATGAAACAAGAAAGCGATGCCCAGGCCCAACACACGGGAGAGATGCGGCGCATCCTAGAGGTGCCGTGAGGCTCGGAGGGGCGAGGCGACTGGGCAAAGCGCCCGGGTTCCTGGATGGCCAATTGAGCCGCCAGGCTCAAGAGGCGCTCAGGAAAAAGGCGCCGCGCGAGATGCTGGGAGGGCCATGAGAAGTGATTGGAATGCTCGAGCTTGGTGATTCAGTTGCCGGAAGGAGAATTTCGTGCGCTTCTACGCCGCTGGGGTGGTCATGGCTTTTGACCACTTGCATGGCCGCCTGGCCGACCAGTGTCGAGGAGAAGCCGAGTTAGGTCCAGAGGCCTTCTCTAGCTTGCTCAGGAAAGAAGATCTTGTACCGTGACCTGAAGCCGGAGAGAGTTCTGGGTTCAGTCTTGAAATGCCGTGGATTCGGGTTTCGCGCTTTGTTCTTCGCCTCACGTTCCCAGTTCCGGAAATTTGGTTGGCAAGACAAGTTTTGGTGCTGACAACAAGTTGAGACTTGTTTTTGAAAAATCCGGTCAATAAGTGAGGATTACTCGCCAGAGGCCTCCGAAGTTGGCTCGGATTTGGCGCTCATGGCACCGCCATGGCCTTGGCTGGGCTCGGCGAGGAGCTGACGTACAAGATCCGCACAGCGCGCCCCAAGCGTAGGGAGCCTGCGGCCCATGCGACCTCCGCCCAGGTGGCCATCAGCGCGTCGGAGGTGGCAGACCAACAGCTCATCGCGCGCCTGGCCAGCTTGGGCCCTTTGACCCACGCAGCCAAGGACGGGTATTGGACCCCTTGGACCCCTTGGTTCGGCATACGTGTCCAGCTTGCCCTGTTTGCACATCCCCGTTCCAGTGGTGCAGGTGGCCTGCAAGAGCCTGCAGCATCTCGGGGAAGGCCTCCGCCGCAGCAACCGCAGCATCCGATCGGACGGGGTCTTTCTGCAGCAGCTGCAGGCCGGGTTTGGGAAGGGCCTAAGACGGCACCCGTTTGATGCCTGTTGAACGTTTGTTTTGAAAAGGGGGCGACAATAATTGCCAATTTTTCAACTTGTTTTTTTTCGCGCTTTCTTGTCTGTACACTTCCAAGGGCCAATTTTGCTTGAGGAGAAGGAGCCCCCCATGGCCGCCGGCAGCGTGCCCTTCCTGGACGCCTTGGACAGTTTGGGGGAGCTCTTCTGCAATTTGTCCAGGCAGCTGGACGGAAAGCTGTTGACACCCATGGAGGCCCTGCAGAACAACCTGAAAGAGGCGGACGCGGGTGGGTGCGTTTGTGAGTGCGGGGGCTTGCAATCAAGGGTGGTCATTTGTTCGCTTCTCCCACCCACATCTAGACTAGGGAACAGGAAGTCCAAACGTGGGGAAAGAACAAAGCAGGCAATTGGATCCCTCTCCCTGCTGTCAGAGCAAGCTTTTGGGATTAATCCGTTCCTTTCAATCCCTGAAATGTACTTGAGACTAACTTAAGGTGAAATCCTTTTGACGTGACGGAACAGACTCTCTCTCTCTCTCTCTCTCTCTTCTCTCTCTCTCTCTCTCTCTCTCTCTCTCTCTCTCTCTCTCTCTCTCTCTCTCTCTCTCTCTCTCTTCTCCGGCGAATCATCTCTCATCTCTTAGTCGGACTTCTGCGGGTTTTTGCTTGGCAAATGGATTTGTTTCGGAGGCCTGCATGGAGGAACGGCTGGAGCTCAAGGAGATGGAGCAGCGGGAGGCGTTGTGCTCCCGCGCTGTGGGCAAAATCCTGCAGCGCAAGGAGCGGGCTACTGCGGAGCTGCAGGCGGGGCGTGACCCAAAGCTTCAAGCTGCTCGGCCCCACGGGCTGTTGGTTGCAAATAGCTGGGAAACAGGACTCCTTTAGATGGATGCATGTGGATGCTTCAGGAAGCATGTTTGAACTGCTGTGGTTGGCAGAACGCTAGCAGCACATCTAGCGGACTTGGTCGGGGGGAGGTTCTGTCCCCATTTCATCTTGTGGGGGCGACTGGATACGTGGAACTGGGGGACTCTCAAGACAGCAACCCGCTCTTCCGGCCAGGCAGTCACCAAGCAAGAGACTCGGAGGAGCAGGCCAACCAGTTGCATCGACACAAAGAACCTCCCCAAACGGGTTTGCTCAAGTCTTTTTCGGTGGCCCCCCGTCCCTCGCGAGGAGCTGGTTCTTCCAGCCCTCGGCCGCGCGGCTGGAGGAGTTGGCGGCTCAGCAGACCGCCGTGGTGGAGGACTTGGCCGGGAAGATGGACCAGGAGGCCGCCTTGAAGTGCAACAAAGAGACTCTCGAACACCCAGCGCAGCCTTCAGGGCACCCCATTTGTGGAGCCCAAGGTGTTGTCTATACTTTCTTCAAGCCTCTGGAGTTTACTTTTTCCACTTTGGCTTGAAGCTCTGGGGTTTCTAGGATTGTTTGCATTGTGATTCAGGTCTGCCATTGGACTTGGGCTGACCAGGCAAGGTTGTTGTTTTTTCCCGGCCGAGGAAGTCTTTGCAGAGTTTCCGGGCCGCTCTGCGGGAGCTGGACACTTCTTGCATGACGCACTTGCAGCAGCTGGCTCAGGATTTCAGCAGAACGTGGGCGCAGGCTGGGCTGCAGATGGGAGAAATCGCGCAGTCCGTGGCCCAGCCGGACGTGAGCCCAGAAAGCTGTGTCAAACCATACTTGCCGCCGAAAACACGGCCAGAGCCTGAGCGCATGGCTGCTTCTTGGTGGCTTTTGGTTTGAGACTTTCTCTTTCAACGTTTTGGAGAGTGACTGTTCCCCACAATGGCTCGAACAAGTTGTTACTTTCGCCGGGCTCAGCTCGACCAACCCAGGATTCAGACTGCTCCCCAGACGCCAAGCTGACACCGATCTCGCTCCCGGCTGGAGGCCGGACTGAACAGGAGAGACCGCCCAGCCAGGAGAGAGCAGGATCTGGCACCGCTCGCTCCAGTCACACTCGTGAATCAAGCGATGGAAGTGCTGAGAGCGCCCAGATCTACATATCTGTCCCTGAAACTCTCGTGCCACTTGCGGCTTCACAGGATGGCAGTCCGAGCGCAGAGCCAAAGGAGCCGAAGGAGCCGAAGGAGCCAAAGGAGCTGAAGGAAGCGGCAGTCACCCTAAGCTTTGGGGAGGACGTGCGCAAGTTGGGCTTTGAAGTGTTGTGGGAGACTGCCCGGCCATCAGTCGGCAGTGTCACAGCAGGCGGCGAGGCTGAGCGCCTGGGCCTTTGCAGAAGCTTGGCAGCACTTGGCATTCCTTCGCCGCATTCGTCTCTTCCCGATATGCCTCTGGGAGAAGCTTCCATGTTTCAATTTCAAACTGGCCTCGGCTTGCCGATTCCAGCATGGCCGACTGGCAGGCGGTGCGGTGCTGACAGAGATCAACGGCACCAGCACGCTGGGCCGCGCCCGGGATGAGCTCATGCCGCTGCTGAAGCTGCGGCCCCTCCAGCTGCGGGTGCTGCCCTGAACACGGCGCATGCAGACGCGGTGCTTCCAGTGTGCTTTTGGTGGAGAGGCCCTGGAACCGCAGGGCCCAATTCAAAGCCCGCCGAACTCGGTGGTTTGGCCGCGCGTTGGCTGCAGGAAGGCTCTCTGCCATGCACCCCCGCAAAAAGCAGACTGCTTGGCTTTGCGAGGTCTTGCAATGCCGGCTTGTAGGCCAAGGCTTCGTTTGCCGTATGAGGAGAACCTGTTGCTCAATGAAAAGGGTAACATCAAGCTGGCGGACATGGGCCTGGCCAAGGATCGCGCGGGAGGGCACAGAGCTGGTCAACTCCACCAAGTGGAAACATACTGTTGATATGTGACAGCCACAGCTATCATTTTGGTCCACGAGGTTCATTTTTGTTTGAGTCTATTGCGTGAGTCTTTTGCAAGGAGCGGCCGCACTATTTTGGAAATGGATCCAGCTTTGCCCACATGGATTTGCTTTTCGCCCGCTTTTGCTAAAATGGGGCAGCAATATGTTCAGATGGATCCTTGTGAAGTCGGCCCGGTTCTGAGGGGGATCCCTTCAAATCCTGGAAGACGAACCGAAATTGGACCGTTTTGGCAGTTCGAAGGGGCGGTGCTGTGCAAGTGCTGCTTGGCCAGCTGTGCCCCAACTTTGCGAAGCCTGCAAACTGTGTGGGTTTGAGACAGTGCGCAGACTTGAGCAGCATTGTTTCAGAGTAAGAGCTGGTAAAGAGCTGATGGCAAACCAGCTGAGCACTCCATCTCTGCGAAGCATCGCGTGTGTCAGTGTCCCGCGAAATAGCCCCAGCTTGCTGTGACTGCGAGCCCAAACTGTGTCCACCTTGGCCCGCAGATTTGCATTGGCAAAACCTACACGGCCTGCGGAACTCCGGACTACTTTGCGCCGGAGCTGATTGCCTCCACAGGTGGGGTCGGACCTTTGCCCAACTTCACACGGCCCCCCAATACCAGCATCCCGCCCAATTAAACTTTAGAGCCTCTGGCTCACTCCGCCGACATTGTCCTCTCCCTTTCCTCCTTCTTCATCTCTCCCTTGTCTCCCTTGTGTGTTCTGTTGTCCTCTCTCCCTCCCTCCGCTCCCGATCCTCCCCATCCCCCCAAGCCTCTCTCTCCTCAATCTCCCTCTCTCTGTCTCTCTCTACCTGTCTCTCTCTCTTTCTCTCTCTCTCTCTCTCTCTCTCTCTCTCTGTTTCTCTGTCTCTTTCTGTCTCCCTGTCTCCTTCCTGTCCACACCCCTCTACAGAAAAAAGGTACCCTCGTTCTGTCCTCTCTACTGGAGGACCTAGTCTCTCTCTCTCTCTCTCTCTATCTCTCTCTCTCTCTGTCTTTCTCGCTCTTTCTCTCTGTCTCTCTCTCTCTCTCTCTCTCTCTCTGTCTTTCTGTGTCTCTCTTTCTCTCTCTCTCTCTCTACCTCTCTCTTTCTCTTTCTCTGTCTCTTTCTCTGACTCTGGCTCTGTCTCTGTCTCTCTCTCTCTCTCTCTCTCTTTCTCGCTCTCTCCCTCTCTCTCTCTCTCTTTCTCGCTCTTTCTCTCTGTCTCTCTCTCTTTCTCTCTCCCTCTCTCTCTCTCTTTCTCTGTGTCTCTCTGTCTCTCTCTCTCTCTCTCTCTCTCTGTCTCTCTCTCTCCCTCTCTCTCTCTCTCTCTGTCTGTCTGTCTCTTTCTCTGTCTCTTTCTCTGACTCTGGCTCTGTCTCTGTCTCTCTCTCTCTCTCTCTCTCTCCCTCCCTCTCTCTCTCTCTCTCTTTATCTCTGTCTCTCTCCCCCTCTCTCTCTCTCTCTCTCTCTCTCTCTCTCTCTCTCTCCCGCTCCCTCCCTGACTCTCTCTCTCTGCATTGCAGCGTCACGTCCCCCCTGAGTTGCCTCGATGTCCGGGCACTGCCCCTTCATGACCCTGAACTGTCATCTCACAACTGGCTTTCCCCTTGATTTCCCCTTCATGTTCTTTTCACGTTTTTCCATGATGTCCCAGTCATGTCCCTTCCATTCCTTTCAACTCCCCCTTCATGTCCCTGACATTTTCTCGGTATGTCCGCTTCATTTGCCATGTATGTCCCGTTCTTGCATTGCGAGTCGTTTCCCTACATCTCCCGTCGTGCCGATTTGTTTTCCTTTTCATTCCCCCTGCGCTCCCCTTGTTTTCATTTCAAGTTTCTGTCCCTTTCATGTCCCTTTCAGTTCCCCTTTGTTTCCCTTTCATTTCCCGTTGCTTTCCTGTCATGTCGACTTCCTATTTCCTCCCCTCATTTCCTTGCACTTCCTTGCATTTCCCCTTTGCTCCCCAGTATTCCCCGCAACAAAAACACGGTTTTTACAGCGTTTTCGCAAAGAGGACGACGTCCATAAACACGGAGTTGTTCAAGATTTTCGCAAAAGGAGGCAGGAAGCCCAAGCCAGCAAAAGAGCCGGCAGGGGGAATCGAGCCTGGGACCCCTCCCCAAAGTTTAGTGGAACTTCATCAAATTGCCGCGCGGTACGATCCCCCCTTAAAACCTACGTATCAGACGCCGGGCGGGGAGATTTTAAGGGGGGGTTATATCCTCTATCCTCAAGTGAGTATCCGACACGCCGAACAACGTCGGCGGACAACCCAACGCAGCTTTTCATCTCTCGCGGGCTGGCTCTATCAGAGGGAAGGGGTGTCTTCTGCGCAACTACTGACCCCCATGCTATGGCAATGTTTAAAAGCATTTTGTGACTCAACAGCATGTGGCGTGAGGCCACACCATTGCCGTGGACTGGTGGACGCTGGGAATTTTTATCTTTGAGCTTATGAGTGTCGCTGGCATGTTAGACGTGTTTAGCATGGCTTTGCAGTTAGATTGATGGATGTCGCGCGGAGTCAGGGAGAGAGAGAGAGAGACAGAGAGAGATAGCGAGAGAGGCACAAAGCAACCTTTCCGATTACAAAAGGTTCGGGCCTAGCGAGCGTTGCCAGGTGGCCACCCGCCCTTTGAGTCATCCTACCCCATGCAGTGGGATGCCCAGTCACCACCCAGTCCAAAGGCCAAGCAAGCATACTGCAAGTGCCTCGTGCAGCACGAGGGGCGCCTGTGTCGGGCTGTTTGTGTTCTCCGGAGGACATATCAGAAGATCATGCGAGGCATCAACAAGGCGAGTTCCGCCTTCCTTGTGCCAGTTGCCATTTGAGCCTGCAACCTGTCGCGCGCAGGTGGCTTTTCCTCCAAAGTGCAAAGGTCCTGCGGAGGACGACTTGTCGACCTGCGCAGTTGCAGACTTTAGCAGAAAGCAGTGCCTCCATGTTGTTTGTGTTCCGTTGGGCCTGGGAGGAGCTTATCAAGCACCTGTGCAGACCGGAGCCGTCTGACAGACTGCCCATGAAGAAAGGCGGCAGTAGGAACCTGAAGGCGTAACCAGGCAGCACTGTGCTCCGCGTTTGTGTGATGCCCCACCTATGGATCGTGGCAATCGGTTGCATCCACCGTTGTCCAGCAATGCATGAGCATCATCAGCTGATGCGCAGCCAAGGCATGCCTTCTACAGAACTTTCGACTGGAGTTCATTTGAAACTCTGAAGTGGGAGCCTCTGTTTGCCAGCTGTGCCCCGGCCCTTAGTGGTTTTTGCAAGTCGTTGTCCTTGTCGTCTTGGTTCTGTCCGTTTGCCGTTGAGATGGATTCTGCCAATCGCACCTCGCTTTTGCTCAGCTACCTGGCCTTTGGTGTAAGTCTGTTCGCCAAAGAGCTGCTCCGCGTTTTTCCCGCGATGACGCGGAAGAAGTCGGGGCCCAACCTGGGCAACTCCCTGAGCAACGACCAGCGCCGCCGCGCCGAGAAGCTCGGAGCAGCAGCCCGGGGTGTCGCGGAGGGCCAGGCACAGCGCTCCGTGCTGGAGCAGAGCTCCCTGGACGACTTCATCGCCAAGGCGGAGCGCCCTGGGCAGCACGCAAATATATAGACGCGCACGCATGGACCGCATGGATGGCAAAGCGAAGGGGTCGAGCCCGGAGTCGAAAGCCTAGGGCGCTAGGACGTACATTCGGGTCGGCGGTTTTTCAACAACATGCGTTCACACAAGTGTATAAACTGGGACATCGGTCGAAAGGTCTGGGCCTTCATAATGTCAATGTTTGTCATTTCTCAAACTGGTTCAGCTAAGATTGGGTGCTTGAGCACCGTTTAAAGGCAGGCCGCCCTTTTTCAACGTTCAACCAAAGTGCATTCCCTCCAGCAAAAGGAGAGCTTCAGCTGAAAAGTTCATTTGGGCGTGACGTTTGTTGACTCTTACTCAGACCACCTGCAAGGCAAGATGTTCGACCATCCGAGGCTGGCAAAGGCCAACTTCCAATCCACCCGGGGCGAGGCCGTGGAGTGTTCCACGGCCGCTTGGATTTTGGACATGTCTTCGCCCACTCGCAGCTAAACCAGAATCCCCAAAAGCATCAACCTGGAAGAATGTGGAAAGTGGAAGCTCCTTTGTGGATTCGTGGACAGCGCACCTTTTTTTTCCCCAACAGCTGAAAGCTTTGGGGTCTCAGCCCAGATAGGCTCCGGGGTCGTTCGGGGCGACCCTGAGCTAAGGTTCCACCAGGGTTCGCCAGGGTTCCACCAGGGTTCCACCAGGGTTCCACCGGTCCGGGGTGGTTTGCGAAGATTCCACCAGGGCTCCACCACGGTTCCACCAGGTTCTGCGAGGGCTGCGGGGTGGTCCGGGGTGGTTTCCAGGCACCAGGGTTCCACCAGGGTTCCACCAGGGTTCCACCAGGGTTCCACCAGGGTTCCACCAGAGTTCCACTAGCTGCAAGGGCTGTGGGGTGGTCCTGGCTGGTTTGAGGTGAGGTTCCATTAGGGTTCCATTAGGGTTCCACCAGGTTCTGCAAGGTAAGGTTCCAGGAAGGTTCCAGCAGCGTTCTTGCCGGGTTCCACGAGGTTCTGCGAGGGCTGCGGGGTGGTCCGGGGTGGTTTGAGGTAAGGTTCCAAGAGGGTTTCAGGGTTCCACGAGATTGTGCGAGGGGTGTGGGATGGTCCGGGGCGGCCCTGCGGTTTCACAGGGTTCCACAAGAGTCCTGCAAGGATTCCACAAGGGTTCCAAAAGGCTCCACAATGTTCCAGCAAGGGTTCCAGAAATTTTCTGCAAGGTTCCGTGGTTTGCCCTGGAGGGAAGCAGGGTGTCGTGCGCCCGTCGTCTGAAAAGTTATTGGATTAAGATCGCTTTGCTCATGGGCGGAACACTAAGCAAACCCGAAATCAATGGTTTTCAGCACACTTTCACTGTTTTGTCACTTGCTCACTTGCTCAGGCAACGCGGCCCGAAATGTTGGCCTTGTGGCAAATCAGATCACGTCGCTGCGAGACTCACGGTGCAGCAGAGTAAATGCTTGCCATTGCTGAGTATATTGCTTTGGGTTCCAAGAATTTCACGAGGCTGCGAGGGCTATGGGGTAAGTTCAAAAACGCTGCACGAGGTTTCCACCAGGTTCTGCAAAAGCTATGGGGTCCACAAGGACGGTTTGCGAGGTTCCTCGGGCCAGGTCGGGGCCCGATCGGGCCACGCCCCGATCGGGGCCCGACTCCGACGTCGGGCCTCGCTATAGATACAGTTGTAAGGCCGCATCCAGCTTTCATATGGGTGGCTGGGGTTGCACCACGCGACGATCGGGCCCCGATTGCACCGTCGGGCCCCGATCGGGCCCCGATTGCACCGTCGGGCCCCGATCGGGCGCCGATTGCGCCGTCGTGCCCCGATCAGGGCAAGATTGCGCTGTCACTCTTAGCTTTGCTTTATAAAGTTACAAGGCGGCATCCTCAGCAACATCGGTTGTAAAGTGGGTCCCCGGGACGTTGCGCGAGGATTCTGGGAGGGTGTGGTGCTTTTGGGGATATTGCCCGAGCATTGAAATCCCGTCCGAGCGCTGTGTTGAAGAGGCGGTGTGTCACGGAGGTCTGGGCCCTAGTGGTAGTGGGGCGAGGGGTGGGCACATCGCTTGGTTTTTTTCTCATCCGGTGAGGAACATGGGCGCCTGCTGAGGAAGTGATCTACAAAACTGGCTTTGATGCCGTAGAGAACAGAGAGAGGGAGGCTGCGGCCAAGAAGGTTGTCGTGCCAATCCCTTGGCGACCCTCTTGGAAGGAGGCGGGCCCTGATGAGAGTCTGAGAGACACTCACTGACACGCGTTTGGTTTGTCCAAAATTTTCCTGACCGAAGGCGTCCAATGCAGAGGAGTTGGCAGCCGCCGAGGGCCAGGCCTTCTTGACCTGGAGGCAGGGCCCACTCGACGTGAGCGGGACATGCCTCGGCTCGCAAAATCTTGCGACATCTCGCGACCTGAGCCCAGGCGGGGTTTGGCCAAGTTCGAGGAGGAGGACGGCCTCATCCTCACGCCCTACGAGCGGAATCTGGAGTTCTGGCGCCAGCTCTGGCGATGCGTCGAGCGCAGCGATGTCCTGGTCCAGATCCTGGATGCCCGCGATCCCGAGTTCTACCGGTGTAAGGACCTGGAAAGGTACATTGAGCAGTTTCCCGGCAAGCGCCACCTCCTCCTGCTCAATAAGGAGGGGTCAGACCGGCCAGGAAGGAACAAAAACAACAGGAAACTAAACCAGTGCTCGGCCCGGGCAATTTGCGCAGGCAGACTTCCTGACGGCCCGTCAACGTGAGCTTTGGGCCGCGCACCTCTCAGACCAGGGTGCCGAAGCCGTGTTCTTCTCTGCCCTCAATGAGCTCCAAAAGCAAAAGGCCTCTCCTTTGGAGGCAGATGGGGGAGCAGGTCCAGACGAGGTGGGCTTGGGAGTCAAGGAAAGTGACATTGAAATGAGGGTGCTCAAACAAGTCTGAAAACAGATACAGCCCTGAGGAGGATGCCGAAGATGGCGAGAGTGAAGGGAGCGACAACGAGGGCGAGAGCGAGGGCAGTGATGCGGGCGACGTGAGCACGAGGCCGCCGCCGCATGGTCCTTTGCAGGAGCTCAGCGGGGTTGCAGACTGCGCTGGGCTGCTTGAGACCCTGCAAGCTCGATGTCCAGATCGGAAGTGCGTGGTAGGCTTCGTTGGCTATCCCAACGTGGGCAAGAGCTCAGTGATCAATGCCCTCTTTGGAGCCAAGAAGGTGTCCATGAGCCGAACCCCAGGCAAGACCAAGCACTTGCAAACCCTGGAGCTCACGGACTCTGGCATCACTCTTTGTGACTGCCCCGGCCTGGTCTTCCCCTCCGTTGTGGCCACGCGCTCACATTTGGTCATCAACGGCACCGTGCCACTTGACGAGCTCAGAGACTTCGTTGACCCGGTGCGGATCATCGTGCAGAAGGTTGGCGCAGACACGATCTTGAAGAAGTATGGGGTCAGTGCTGCAGAGGTCAAGGACGGGGCCATCAGACGAGGGGTCGGTGAAGCTTCCGACGAGATGGCACATCAGGCACGGCAGTTAAGGCAAGCAAAGTAGCATCTCGGATTGACCGGCGAGCGTGGCCCATCACGGATCAGGGGAGTTGGTGTGCTTTCTCACCTCTCCTGGTTGCTTCAGTTTGTCTTGTGCAACCATGGCAAGTCCGCCTCCAATGCCACTTTTCACGCGTCAGAAACCGAGGTATTCCCTGATCCATTTTGAAGCCCTAGCAAGATCGCCAGGTGCTGTGTGGCCTGGCCACGCACCGCCAGCACTTCCTCCGGGTGGGTGTGCCTGACGAGACCTGGGCGGCCCGCCGGGTGCTCCGGGACTTCTGCACGGGCCAGCTGCTGCACTGTGAGCTGCCAGGAGGATTGCGGGCTGGGTCCAAGTGAACTCATGCGAATATGGTTAAATCTGGGGCCACTGATGTTTTGGGTCATTTTGAGAGTCTCAATGGACCAGGCTGGAGGGCTTCCGTCCTTGCCACACTGATCAGCATGTTGCAAGAGGTCTCAGTCTGGGCAAGAGAAACCAGCCCCTGCCAGTTGGAGTGGAAAGTGCTAAGTGAGCCGAAGGCTTTGCACTGCCGGGCATTTTGCAAGGGGTCATTTGAGTTGGGCAAGGTCGTGCCTTTCATAAGAGGACCATGTCTCGTAAACAATTGTGAGAGAAAAGGTTCAAGGTTGAAGCAGTGAATGACGACCCAAAGCAGCCTTTGAAGCTAGAGGCTGTTCTATCCAGTTGGATTTAGAACTCCCATCCAAAGAACATAGCCTTCATGCACGTCAACCTTGAGCTAGAAAACCATCGAGTAAGATTACCCTTCGCTTTGTGTTGGGCGAGGCCTCAGTAGAAATGATCCACACTGTTCTTGAGGCCGCAAGTGGGCTACATATGCATTCAGTACATGAATTTTCTCAGAGTAGCCTTCTCTTGGGATAAGTTCAATTTCATCTTGGCTGCCGCCATGTGTCTGCGCCTCAAATCGGAGAGTATTTCAGGCGGTTGGCCTCTTGTGTTTTGGTACAGCCGTTTGCCAATCCCCACTTGGTCCATGTAGTTTTGAGCAATTATTCTAAAGGCCGTGAGGGAGGTCTCAAGCTGTGATTCTGGACCCTGCCCTGCGTGCCACGCATGAGAGAACATGTCAATGTGTTTCTGGAGGTCAGCAGGAGGACGAGCAGGACGATGCTCCCAGTGTGGAGGCCGAGGAATCCGACTTCAGCGATTTGGACGAGTTCCTGAGCACCTCCGGCAGCGAGCGGAAGATGACCAAGCGCAAGATGCGGCAGCTGCAAAAGCACATGGCGAGCAGCTCAGTAGATCAGTGAGTCCCGTTGATTCTGGCTTTGGACTGATCCTGGTTTGTCCAGGCCAAGGGTGGTGTGACGGCAGCGCGGGCGTTGGAGAAGGAACGGGCCAACTACGTTGGCAAGAATATTCGAGGGAAGACGGTGCTGGGCTAATCTCTAAGACCCATGCTATCGTTTTGTCCTCGGTAGAAATGTTTCACCCGTTCCCGGGCGACTGTACAGACTGAGGGCTGCCAAGCAAGGCTGTCCGTACTCCAAGAGAGCGTCCGCTAACGGAACATGAGGAGCAAGAATATGGCTTGGCCTTAGTGAGTGATTTTGATCGCGTGAGTGTGAGTGGTTCACTGACAGTAGGGAGGGGTCAATTTTAGGTTGATTAGCGCAGTCCGGATTGTGAATGAGCATCTTTTTTCCTCGCTGACTCGAGCTGAGCCCAGGAAGCCAAGAATGCCAGCGAACCATTGCTTCAGCCTTTTCTACCGCTGAGGATGTCTCCGCCCTACCGGCCCTTAGTGCAAAGCAAGCGGGCGGGAGCCCAAGCGCCAATGAGAGGTCCAAATGGGGCAGGCAGGGCCCGGGGGCTGGACAGGACCTGTCCAACTTCGCTCAGTCCAAAGAGCTGCCGCCCATCCTCCCCTACGAGGTGGGGGCTCCCCGGTGCCACGACGAAGCTATGGGCTTCAGATGTTTGACAGGACGACGGGAGCAACTGGGACGGCGACTTCCCGACCTGCTCCTGATTCCAGGCGGAAACCCCCTCAGGCTGCAGGTGGACGTGGCGAACCGCACTAGCCGGCCTTTCGCCAGGCTCTTGGACCGGCTTCAGCCAGGAGCTTGCCGGCTGGGGCCCTGTATCGTGCCACGTATCCAGTGGCCTTCACATTTCTAGTGCCGTTTCACATCTATTCTTTTCTTCCCCGCCCCGCGTTTGCTGGGAGAGACCGTCAGCCACAAAAGCATCGACAGCAAACGCGCAGGGTTGGAGACGTTCAAAGCGAGTGCCAAGCTCTCTTATGGTGCGCAGCATCCGGGCAATTTTCGGGTCCACATATACAGGGCTCAGACAGTGAGCCCAGCGACCCGAGCTGAAGCAATGCAGACCTCGACTTGCAAAGCAAGCAAAACGGGTGCATGCGTACGGGTGCTCGGAGACTGATTGCCCTAGGCCCAGGCTTGTCAGATTCGATATTTGATGCTGCAGGCATTTTGATTTTCACGCAAGCAACTTGATCCAACTGCAAGCAACATTCCACAGCCCCAGCGCCAGCCAGAAAGTTCACCAAAACAAGCCGAGCGAGCGAGCACGGCGCGCGCCAAGTACGTCCAGCCCAGCCATGCCCCTGCGTGGGGCCCAGCAGGAGATTGACATGTTTGGCAGGCGCGGCTGGCCTCATTTGATCGGTTTTGAGCTGGGAAGCAGATCGTGGCCGGTTGTTCGACCGTCAGGGAATGGAACTGGAGCCCGGCCTTGATGCCGCTCATTGGAGACTTGGCTGCAAAGGGTAAGTCAGGCTCCGTGCAGGTTGGCGGCCAAATGGTCTAAATGACCGTGGGCATTCACCAAGCCTTGGAAAGGATGCGGTTAAGGACCCGCAACCACATCCCTTGTAAGGCAAGGGGGCAGTTTGTGTGTGCAGGGGTGGCGTTGATCCTCTTCAAGACGCTGGTCATCATTTGCGGGCTTCAGTTGCTCCGGTATGCTGTCATGGTGGAGCAGCGCCGGAGATTAAAGTCGCGCGGCAGCACTCAGGCTGATTCATGCTTTGGGTTTGCTGGCAGCATGGATCACGTGAATACTGATTTGCCACGCACGGTGTTGAAGCAGCACCAGACGCAGCCAAAACTCATCACAGCACAAATTTGTGCAGGCCAGAACGCAATTGCACAACAGGCCTTGATGCGTTCTTTCCCTCAGTCCTACCAGAAAAGTTATTTTGTAAAGCAATTTCCTCCTTTCTGCCAGGAACGCCACGAATCTTTAGTGGTATGAATGCCTGCAGAAACAAGTTTTTAGCAATGACATTGACAGCAACCTGTTTGCCAGGGGTCTGTGTCCAATACAAATGTCATCAAACCAGGTTGTGCGTGCACCTGTGAAGATGCCGGCTCAGGTTCAGACTAGCGGGCTTGTCCATGGCAATGGCCATCGGGCCCCTTGCGGAAGTCTCCGCGTATGCCTTTGCCCCGCAATCGCTTCTAGCGCCCCTTGACGGCTTTGACGTCATTTGGAACATTTTGCCCGGAGCCAAGCCACCAGTTCTCCGGTCGTCGGAGGTCAGTTGGTTGCGGACGGATGGCGGTTGGCTGCATCGCTGTGGGTCGAGGTTGGCGCCCTACACCCTGGGTGAAAGCATCAACTCCGCAAAGATCATGGGCACAGGCGGGCGAAAACT
This sequence comes from Effrenium voratum, assembly GCA_963377175.1. Classification (NCBI taxonomy): domain Eukaryota; class Dinophyceae; order Suessiales; family Symbiodiniaceae; genus Effrenium; species Effrenium voratum. The sequence goes on from CAUJNA010003229.1 coordinate 107,780, forward strand.
CGCTTCTCGGTGTTTCCAAAACAAGGGGGCCCTTCCAACTTTGTGGCTGCCCTAGCACCATCGAACCAATTTTGACCTTTTGGAACCTGGGAACCACGCGTTCCTTTTCCGCTAGGCCTCGTCTTTGCTGGTGCCGTGGCCGCCCCTAGCTTTGGGCCTTACGAGAAGCCACCAGCCAGCCGGCATGAATTGGATGAGGGCCTCGCCCTCGCGAACTTTGACAGAGCAAACTATCCATGTCTATCTTCCCTGCCCATGTGGCTTGATCTTCCCAAAGCGTTTGGCAGGGCCGCCTTGGATTCAAACATTTGTTGCTCAGTCGGTTTGATCCACTTTGGGACTTTGGGCGATCCCCTTCTGAGAACTTCTGGGGCTTTGCTCCGACTCAGCTCGCAGCCCTTTTGCAAGTGGAACGTGGAACGGGTTTTGTCTTGGAAATAGTTGAGAATGAGGATGAAAGCAGACGCTTAGATTCTTGTGCCGACTCTCAGGAGTCGATGAGCTCCCTGCGCGACAAATTTGTCAGCCGCAACTTCCTGGGGCTTCCTAGCAGCAGAGCGTAGACTTTGCAAAGGCACGCGCTTGCGAGGTGCGAGGCAATGCAAGGCAATAGCTCCCTTTTTCAATGCCCTCAACGCTTCCTGCATCCCAGGTGGGCGCTGGCAAGCAACTCAGGGTATCGCAGTCAGCACTTGCCAGCCTGTGAAAATGAGCTAGGCTAGGAGGTGGGACTGTGATTCGTGATTCCTAACTTAGCTTTGGGCGCGACCGAGTTTTGGGCACAACTCAAATGAGATGCCTCCAGATGCAAAACCCTTTGAACGACGAGAGCAGACCATGCATGTTGGTGGCCCATGGTCAAAGTTCCTTGGTTGGCACGGTGGTAGCCCCGAAGCACAGACTTTTTGACCAAAGCGAACCACCTTGACCCACAATTGGGGGAGAGCAGTAGCGTCTCGCGGCAAAATTGGGGGACCGTTTATGGCCGAGGTGTGCCTGGCGTTGGCAGTTTGCGCTTTTTTGGCACTGCCGCAGAAGCGGCAAAACGGTGGCCGCGCCCCGGTGGCGCGGGGCATGGTGCTGGCCATGGGCGGCGGCTTCGTAGCTGGGGGCTCGAGGGGGGAACCGCGCAACAGGGCGGATTTGTGAAAGGGGACCACAGCTTGCTCCTCGCCCCTTGAAGCATATTGGCGCAGGGCGGGGTTGGCCGTTATTTCGGCGAAATCAGGCCGGTCAGCGTTATTTTTTGTCGTCCACCGCCACTGTGGTGCACACATCCTTCGACGAGGCCATGCCTTGATTTGCGTGAAAGCCCAGACGCGTGCCCGCGTATCCGTGAGGGCAACTGGGAGATGTGGTCTGTTCCACTGCCCTACTTCATCATAGGGGGCAGCTCGGCGGGATTGAGTGTTCGGTCTGGATAGCTACTGGCAAATGCGAAGAGGTCTGCTGGTTGTTGCTCTATGCATGCCTTCCCGGCACTGGGGCACTGCTGGAAGCCTGCAGTCGGGTCAAAAGCCTAAACAGGCATGATCTTCTGCGCACTGACCAATGCCCTGCTTCTCAACAAGGGCCTGTCTGAGTTTGAGGCGATGTCACTTGGCTGGAGAATGCTTGAGCGGCAGGCAGGCAGTCGGGCAGTTGGGCCACTGCGACATGAGATTGAGCTTGCTGTTGCAAGTTGGCAAAGGTTCATGATCCCAACCTTCGTCGGCACCTGGCCTGCATTCTTTGGCTTGGAGCGAACACAAGAAACTGTGTGCCATTCAGATAGAAAGCCAAAGGCGTGTGCCAAGGAACCTCCATCGTCACAACTGCCGTCTCAGCCACTGTGATCCTCCATGAGACAGCGAGTCTTCCACCCTGGAGGCTTGCATTGCATTGCTGGCTCGTTCTCCCTGGCTCCATTCGACCAATTTCAAGGAACTCAAGTGGTTCTTTGATGTTTGACCCCCTTTGTGCTGGCCTTGCGACTATACCGGAGTCTCGCTCAGAATCCCTCAAGTTTCTGGGCTTGCGCTTATGTCCTGACAATCTTGTTTGCCTATGATTACCCTCCCAACGTTCACACATAAGGCAGGCGGAGTCTGGCAATGCCTTGAAAATAAGGCCTTCGCCACTACACAGGGATTCCCTCTTTGAGGCTACCCCCTAGATTATGGCAGCCTCCAGGTGCAAAGTGCCCATTGCCTTCTAAACTTTCCCGTTGCCGCAGGCTGCTTGGCTACTGGTTCGGCATTTCGCTGGTCGTCAGTGGCCTGGTCATCATTGCACGGGACTGCTTGCTGCTCTGGGGGGGGGTCTTGATGGCTTCTAGCCGCGGACCTTTCATTCCGTGCAGGATGCCCGACGGGAGCATCCTGACTGAACTCATTGGCCACGCTGACGCTCAAATGATGTTTCCTTTCTAGGCACGCGGCGTCAGCTTCATGCCAAGCTGAATGAGGCTCAGCAGCTGCAACGACGTCGGGGTTGAGCAATTGCCAGCGCAGCGCCCAGTGCGTGATGTGAGCTTTGGCCCTCGTTTCCACGTGGCTTTGCCTGAGGGCATCGCTGACATCCGGCCCCTCAACACTGAGCACCGTGCAGTTGTACCGGTGAACATCCAAGAGGTGGGGCTGAGTTATTGATGGGCACATTTTTGCTTCGTGGGATTTGCTTTTTGACTCACCTCTAAGGGAGCGCGCAGCTGATGACGCCCTCCATCCAGGGCTGACGACAGAGCCCGCGTCCGCGGTCAGCAATTGTGACTGTTCAAAGATTGGTTGTTATTGTTTTGTTCAGGTGTGGCGGAGGGCCTGCAAGAACAATCCATTTCTGTTGGCGAGTGAGTGAACCCCAAGTTGGAAATTCATGGGGTCCCTGTTGAGCGGCAATGTCTTCTCCAGGCTTTTAACATCATAGGAGCTGAGAGAATGCTTCAGACTTCAGGACGGTCCTGCAGGGCGAGCAGGAGCAACGGACCTGAACGAAGATGCCAGGTGCCTGAATTTTGTCTCACAAGGATTCTTCTGCTGTCAGGGCAGAGGCCCTAAACGGCTCAGTGGCGCGCAATTTGGAGCCCGAAAGGGTTGCTCGTGCAGACATTTTCCCGTCACCACCCAAAGCCTCACAGCATCAGCATGCAAACAGCAGCCGGCTCCAAGGTCCTTAACATCGTTTTCCAGTTGCCCTTTGTGAAGCAGAGGGCAGTCCGAACGGATGATTTTGTGGCACAGTTTCGGTCACAGCGGGTAGTCCCTGCCCAGCTGTCCCGGCAAATGCGCAGATCCTCGCAGGGCCAACGGGCCTGGTTTGAGGCCTAGCCTGAAGGCCGCAAGTAATGCCTGCCTGTTGTTCCCGCGGCTAAATGGCCCCTTGAAATGTATATAGAGGTAAGTCGCTGTCAGCCCTTTCCATCCTGGAGCATTTTTCAAGCCAGCAAATCTCAGAAAGGTCTGTGAGTCAGGACTCAGGGACGGATGCGCAATGAGCCTGTGCCACGCTAGGAAAAAGATGGCAAGTTTTTTCCCCCAGCAGGGTTGCAAGGATTTGCAAGGCAGTCTCCATGCAAAGTTCAAAGGGGCCAAACGCCAAAGGAAGCGCTACAGCGCAAGTGCATCGAGCTCTTTTGGCTTGTGCGAGCTGTGGAGTGCCAACCGGTTTCGCCCTCGGGATTCGCTATGCCTTTGCTCCGGGTCGCGGTGTTGGTGGTCCTCGCGGTGGCGGAGCCGGGCCTGCGCGGCGCAGAGCCGGAGTCGGAGTCTCGTTGCGTGGGGGCGAGCAAAAGCTGCGACCCCGTGGCAGACCGGTGCTGCCAGGGCCCAGGGCTGATGACGTGCCGCTTGCGGCCCAGCTCCGTGGAGGGGGATGAGGGCATGGCCTATGCCTGCGGCCAGGAGTTCCCCGAGGAGACGCTGCAGAAGTGCGCCGCCGAGGGCCAGGAGTGCGGTGCAGACGACAGCTGCTGCCAGATCGACCACACCCTGCGCCTCAGCTGCCAGCGCCGACCCAAGACCAAGCGCAAGGTCTGCACCGCCCGCGCCGACGTGCAGGCAGATCTCTGCATCCCCGAGGGCGAAAGCTGCAACCCATTGGGCAACTCTTGCTGCCAGGAAGGGCTGAAGGGTGCACGCCTCAGCGCTGAGTTGCACTTCCCACGTGCATTGCACTGCGAGAGAGGAGAGGAGTTTAGGGATATCCCGTTTAATTACAGAGCTAACAAAAGAATGCTGCACTGAAGCATCGATCCAATGGTGAACTGCCAGTAATCACCTGTCTATCTCTCGCCTACAAGGCCACCCTCAAACACCTAGAGAATTATGAGCGAGGGTGTGGAGACGAGCCATTCATACCCTTCCCCCAGCCAATTGTCTTGAACAAAAAGTCCAAGTTATAGATGTGGCGTTCCTTGTCCACTCACTTACCCATTCATGGATCTTAAGAAGTTGCTTTGTGTGCGAGTCCAGAGATGGCTGCCATCGCTTTCCACTGTGGGACGTACCTTTCCCTTCTCTTAGGTTGTAGCCGGCGGAATTGACCATGGCCCTCAAAGCGCCCACCTGTTTTTTGCGCTGAGGCGAGAAGGGTCTTCGAACTTGCCAGTTAAAGAACCTGGACAAGCCGGGAACCCATGGTATGGCATATTTATGCTCCCCAGAGAAAGCCTAAGACAGGCCAAGCGATGCGGGAATGAAAGGGCACCATGAAGCTCAGAAGAAACGCTGCGCAGCAACGCTTCGGCGAATTCCCACCATGTTGTTTGCACACGTTGCTTCACTGTTCTCCTCATGCCCGCCTTGCAGAGGGGCATGCAGACAACATACCAGCATGCAGTCGCGTGCCCAGAAGGCAATGACCACAGCATTGCATTCATGTGGTTCTCGCGACCTCTTTTCCAGAATTGGTATCGGCTTTGTGCACTGCTACGTGCTATGTTGCTTGTACCATCTTGTACCGTACACTTGCATGTAGTCTTCAATGGCAGCTGTTGTTCCGGAGGGGTAAAGAAGCACTGGTCGATGCAGCCTGCTCAATGCATAGGAGGCAATAGTCCTTCTGCTGAGTTGCACCTCTTGAGGCTGTGGGCTCACCCACGGCCAGTTTAATGCATCCAGCTGCTTAATGCATTCAACAGGTTCACAGGCACAGACTAGGCGGTTGGGCTGGGCATTGGCCCCGAAGCTCCTGCAGCGTTCTTGGTGCAACCTGTTCAGCTTTGCGCACATGCTTCCTTATTCCTCTTTGTTTGAGGTTACTCGGTTTTGGGGCTTGGCAAGCCCAAATGATGAGGCCATGCAAACGCACCTTTAAGTTAGAGGCCTTTTCGGGGGTGGCCAGCCCAAGCTTCGCCGAGTCGCCGCACCCAGGGGCCACGAGCTGTCCCGCATTTTTTCCCTGCGACAGAAGGGCGGGACTCCTTCAAAGCCGGGGCACCTAACTAGCGGTTCCCGTGGTGAAGCCTTCTGCTGCCGCGGTTTTGGTCCGCCTCGGGAACTGACCGCTTGCAGCCCCACCGCCCCGCTCAGGGAAATGGACGCACTGTGACCCGAAAAAGGCCGCTTTCCAAAGAGCCAGGTCTGTGTGTCACAATGTCGGCTTGGCAGCTTCTGTATCGAGCGGCCTCCTTATTAAACGTAGAATTAGTTTGGAAGGCTCCCCCTCTTGGCTGGGTCATAACCCAACGAGTGGGTTCACCATTGACCTCCGTTTTTGGATTGGCGGGTGATGATTCCGTGTACCTTGCCATTTGGCGCGTGATATGTTCGTTTGGCTCCAGAATTGTTTTTCTGTATGGTGGATTTGGTGATGCCAGTGCTTGCCAAAGAGTTTCCTGCAGGCTAAACACCAGCCGCACGCAGATGTCCTTGGCACGTTGATCCTTCAGCCAATGTGCAGTCCCAGCCTCGAGCAGTGCAGCACAAAACTCGCATCCCCGCGCAATGGACTCCACTCGCGCAATTATAGCCCTTTGGCGCCTGTGTGTGCCTGCTGCGCGGTCCAAGGTGGCTGTGCTTTCTGTCTGGAGCTTGCGGCTACCATGTTGCACCCGCCGAGTAGTTATACCCTGGAAATTGACAATCCTACGGTGGGACTCGGTCTGGCTCGGTGCTTTGGTCGACCATGCCTCAGAGTGGCTTTCAGATTGGTGGCTGGTGGCTTCCAATTCCTTGCCTTGAAGTCTCTCGCGGTTTCGACTGAGCTCGTTTTTGCGGCAGGTTGGCGGAGACGGTGCGATCCACGTGAACGTGCTGAAGGTGGATCTTGCCAGCGCGCTTGCTTGCAAGCTTCGGCTCCACCGGGACTCGGGAGGTTCAAATTTGGGCTGGCCGGGTCCATCAACTGTCATCAACTCGTTTTCTCGGGCCACTTGGGGGAGGGGCTCTGAGAGAAACCTCACAGGAGGGCTTGAGTCAAACGACAGACCTGGCCGATCTTATCAATCGCGCGGAAGATGGCTGTCGCAACAATTAGACTTAGCCTGGGACAGATCCAGGTTTGTCCTCGTGATTTCGAGAAGGCATAGACTGTTCTCCAAAAGCCCTGGTGTGTCCACGCACATTCATCCCAAAGAAAGCCACCAGTGTCAAGGCTCACTATTTTTCCAAAAGCACCGGTGGATGGTGAGTTTGATATAGGGGTCCAATGCCAACCTTGCATCCGCCGGTCGATAGGTGGTGCTGGAGCGAGAGCTCGAGGGGCACTTGGGGGATTTCGGCCACAACTCGGCTGATGAGATCCTGCCTGGGTCGCAGATGGGCGATGGAAGGGCGAAGGAATGCGTGTGGGGTCACGCAATCATGACGTAATCAACGCGTCAACTGGTGGGCAGTTTTTTTCAGGTGTTTCCCATGCAGGTGACACGGTGCGGTTATGAAACCCTGTTTCTCACGGTTAGTTTAGCATCCTAAGGGGAAGTGCCTCGATCGGGGACATGGCTGACAGTGCTGAATGGTGGGAGGTTCCTATGATGGGCGCTTGGCCAAGTCCCGTCTTTTAGCAAGCAGGGGTCCTTCAACCTACCTCAAAATGTGTATACCACCCTAGGGTTTTCAGCACATTTTAAAAGCGCCCCTCAAATCTAACATAAAAGTTCATACATAAATTCTTGAAATTCCTATCCGCTCACCAAATGCTTTGAGTTATCCATTTTGATGAATAACTTAAACCATTTCAAACATCTTTAACCTCATTCTTTTCTATATTTTCTTTGTGCCTGTAAGTCCGTTCGTGCTTTGGTTTATGTGTTTTTTTGACATCGCAATTACATATATCGCAATGATATATGACTTGTTGTTTCCTTCTGCTCTTTTCACGACACTTATCACACATTTTATAATTTTCCGTGAATAAATCCACATTCTTATCTCTTTGACAACCCGAACAATATTTCTTCTCCATAACCTCTATTATACTATACCAACAACCCTTTAAACCCTTTTTACTCAGATAGGTTGAAGGTCCCTTATTCAAAAACCCCCAACAACAAAGAAACATAACCAAAAACCAAACAAGGAACAGAACACAGAACATTCCACACCAAAGTCATAACAGCATCAACATTCATCACCTCATCCATTCCACACAAAATCATAACAACATCAACACTCCTCACCTCATCCATTCCACATAAAACAGCACAACCAATAACCTTACCAAAAACTCTAACAAACAAACAAACTACAAATAACATACAAAGCAACCTAACAATGAAACTAAAACAAACCAACCCCTTAACTTTCTGGGAAACCCGTCGCCCCGCATCGCCACGACCTCTACGTCATCAACCTCACAAGGCGCGCCCTAGTTGTCAGCACATTTTCAAGATTGCCCGCTGGGTTTTATTCTGTCCCCCGATGGGTTTTATTCTGTCCCCCGATAGGTTTTATTCTGTCCCCCGATAGGTTTTATTCTGTCCCCCGATAGGTTTTATTCTGTCCCCCGATGGGTTTCATTCTGCCCCCCCCCCCCCCCCATTAAGTTTTGGGTTTGCAAACATCCGCCTCGGCGCAGGTTGATGACGAGCCCTACACGTCCGGAGCCTTTGGGAGGGGGTCTGGGGGTCTGGGTTTTGCGTAGGAGGGCTGAGGGTTTTGTAGGAGGGTTGTAGGTGTTCTTGGATTTTTACTGTGTTGTCGTTGGATGAACCTAGAAATTTCAAGTTTGAGCTCCAACCCCAACTCAAAATCCTTAATCCGTCAAACTCATCAAAATGTCCATTATTAAATCACTAGGTATTCTATATAGGTCGTCCTGTTTATGTTTTACATAATCCTCGCCCCAAATTTCCTTGTTTCCATTTGGTAGTCGTTGTGCTGTTTCAATATGTTTATTATTCCTGATTTTTCCACAGTCCTTTTTACATAAATCTCTAGGTTTCCAATTAGTAATGTTATTCCACAGTCTAGTTCGTTTCCTGTAATTAAATCCATATTTACAATAATCAACATCCTTAAACTTAAACTCATTCATAAATTCCTGATTTTTTAACAACCCGGTTTGTGGATTTTCAATGGGTGCTAATTTATTTAAGGAATTTTTCTCCCGCTGGTTTGGGATTTTTTTTCCACTAAGCAAGCAAGCAAGCAAGCAAGCAAGCAAGCAAGCAAGCAAGCAAGCAAGCAAGCAAGCCATGAAGGAAGCAAGCAAGCAAGCCATGAAGGAAGCAAGCCAGCAAGCCAGCCAGCCAGCCAGCCAGCCAGCCAGCCAGCCAGCCAGCAAGCAAGCAAGCAAGCAAGCAAGCAAGCAAGCAAGCAAGCAAGCCATGAAGGAAGCAAGCAAGCAAACAAACAAGCACGCAGGCAGGCAAGCAAGCAAACAAACTCAAACGCATCATGAAGAACCTCGAGATTCCGAGCTTTCCGGCTTGAAGCTTCTTGCCTACAAACCCTCGATTCAATCTCGCGTCAGCCATGGCCTCTGCCCCTGTGTTTGCCTCCGCCCTGGACTTGCCCTTCCCTGGCACGGACTGGCTCGGTGTCACGCCCGCTCGTGCCATGGCGTCTCTTTGCTTTGTGGACTTACGCCTGTTCTGCGGCGCGGACTGGGCTGGCGTCCAGCGCGGCATCGCCTTCGCTTCTTTGCTTGTGTTTGGCTTCGGTTGCCCCGCCCTGGACTTCCAACTCCTTCCCTTTGTGGACTGGCGTGGAATTTTGTTCGCTTTCGGGCAGTTTTGGTGCTTGCTCCACGGGCGCAAGGGCCCGAGCTTTGGCTGGCCAGGGTCTGTGCGTGCGGGCTGTGCTTCTGCGTTTTGCCTCCGTGTTGGCCGCCGTCGGCACCAGCGCAAGCGCCGCTGCGCGCTCCACCTGCACTCGAGTCTGTCCTTGTGCTCTGTCTGCGTGACTATGGCCTCCTGCGCGCCCGGCGCTGCTGGGTTTTGTCTTCTCTCCCATGCTGTAGCTGCTTGTGGTGCCTTGGAAGTCTTTACAGCGTTGTGGCTGGTTTGGCGCTGCCTGCCAACCTTGTCGGCCCTTGACTTTCCCATGGCTTTCTCTCGGGCTCAGCGTTCCAACCTGTGTCTTCGCCCTCCTGCTTCATTTGTTTCAGAGGCTCTTCACAGGGCTGCTATGCGCGTTGTGGACAATGATGGTGAAGGAGAATGCTGGTGGCTCGCTGGCCAGAGATGGCACCACATGAGCCCAGAAAACGGGCGTCGTCGTTGCGCCGATTGGGCCGCCGCACAAGGAATGGATTCTGTCGCCGCAGCGTTCCGGCGTCCAGGCAGTGAGGCGAACCCTACTGACGCCTTGCAAATTCAAGTGGCCGTGAACGTCTTATCTGACTGCTGTCCTTGCGGGCTTCTGGTTTTTGACGCCGGCAAAGAGAGCGCTTTTTGGTTTCGCCCAGGGCTTCCATGCCACATCTTGGATTTGCTTGCTGCCTGCCACGCCCACGCAAGTCACCCCGCCATCCGCTGCATGTTGTTCACCTCGCCGCAAGGCGGAAGCAAACCCGGCCATTTCATGGATTGCGTGCCGGACGCACGGCTGCAAAGAGGCCTTCCACGCTTCCGTTTTGAGCCGGGATTGGGAGGAGAGGCGTGCCTGCATCTTACATGCCCGCTCTCTGGAGGTATGCGGCGCGCAACTCAGCAGGAAAAGCTTCAGAATCTTCTTGATATGGGCATCCCTCAAGAACTAGCTAGCCGCGCGCTGCAGCGAACAGTTGACCTCAACGCAGCTGCAGAGTGGGCGTTGGATCTCATGACAACGCCAAACCCGCACCCTCGCCAACGAAAGCGAGGTGCAGAAGAGGTTGTGGAAGTACCAGATAGTCCGCCAAGCCCAAGATCTTTGTTTGCCGCGCCACCGACCCTGCATGGTCTTGGCCCTGGTGCGCAGATCTCAGGCGCTGCTGCTGCCGCGCCTCGCGCGAATCCATTTCAGCCTTCTGTGTTGCTTCGGTCAAGTGGCTTTGCTTCTGCCTTGCAAGCCGCTGGCCCTGTCAACCTTCCTCCGCCGCCGCCTTCTCCGTCGCTCTTGTCACTCGCTGCGTCGCCCGTCATCCCTGTCGCCCTGTCTACTTCGCCGTTGCACGCTTGCCACGAGCCTAGACCAGCCACTCCAGGCGACATAGTCGCTCGTGTGCCCATGCAAGGCTGCCCAAGAACCGTCCGCCAAGATTTCGCCCAAAACCCTGGGGCGGAGTTGGACTACTGGACCGACTTCCTTGCAACGCGCCCGCAGGACATGTCTGCTTGGCTTGCGCTTCCGCTGTACAGCCAGTATGTTGGCACCAGCTCCCTGAGTGACATTGCCGAAGAGTGCTTGCGCGGCTTGAAGGCAAAGCAAACAGAGCGTCTGCTAGCTGAGCAGGCAGCAGACTTGCCCGTAGAGCTGGCTAAGTGTGCGTTTTTCCCGGTGGCTGTGATGGCGCAGTTCGCTGCGAAGAAGTCCGGAAAGCCAGCTCTCTTTGTGGTGGATTTCTTCTTGGCTTGTCTCGCAAGCTGCTTGCACCAAGACTTTGTTGTGCTGCCCTACCCGGAGGGAGATCCCACGTTCACAGTACGCCCTAGATTTTGGTCGTGCCCTGTGGGTGATCCAGCAGCCGGCAAAAGCCCAACCTTTTCGTGGCTGAAGGGCCTGTTCGATGCCTTCCAAAAACAATGCCCAGAGCACTTCCCTTGGCAGTCCTGTGGTGTGTCACATGTCTACCAGCGTGGGAGTCACGCAGGCCTGAACGAGGTCTTCCGCCGCACACGTGGCGTTGCGCTCATCGCAACTCCTGAGGCCCGTGGCAACCTCGACCCTAGCTTCCCTGCCAAGCTGCAATGCGACACGAAAGCGTTCCTGAATTTGCTGTACCTGCTCGAGACAGCGACAGGAGGAAGCTATGAGTGGGTGACAGCGCAGGACTTGAAGCAGCATCGGCAAGCCAAGAAGCGCGGCGCAGAAGCTGTGCCAGTGACGGGTGGAACCCCCGGCTCGGATGAGCTACTCACGTTTGATAGCACTTCGGTCAACATGTGCCTTTTCCAGCAAGCCTCCATTGTCCGCAGCTGGTGGGCGCAAGTGGAGAGGCATCACGACCTCGGCTTTTGCAGCCGGTTTTTGTTCTCCTTTTGCAAGCGAGCCTCCTTGCAACTGCCCGCGCGTGTGCCAGCGTCAGAGCGAGCTCCTGGTCTTCGTGCGCCCTTGACTTGCGCAGCCGAACTGTGTCTACAACTGTGGCGCGGGGTCTGTCAAGCCCACGGCCACGCGCAGACCTCAACTCCTCGGCCTTTGCTCTTCTGTCGATCGCAAGAGCTTGCAATGGAAGACCTTTTTCTTGCAACGGAGCCACTCATGGCCGGTCAGGAGTGGGGCACAGCTGTGAGGGGCTTGTTGGGCAAATTTGAGTACGTTGTTGCGGCCCAAGCAGCTTTCATTCAAATGCAGGAGAACGCATTCAGCAGAGTGACAAGCGCCTACATAAGCGATAATGCCTTAAAGTGTGCTCTACGCTTCTTGGACTTGCGAATGGCGCTTGGGGCTTGCGTGGTGGATGCAGAGGCGGAGCAGGCGCCTGCGCGTAGCGCCTGTGTTGCGAGACACTCGTCTGATAGCCAAGCCCATGCCTCCGCAGACACTGTAGGCCGCATGCTGCGCTGCGTGTTAGAGGAGCCCATCACGTTTTCTAGCTTGTCCTGCCACATGACACACTTGCGAAGTGACAAGACTGGTGAGAAGAGGCTTGCATTGTTGCAAGAAGCAGCAGATCTAGGTCTTGGAAGCTTGGAAACAGCTCCTGCGCACGGACTTGCTTCCCGCAGCCTCCAAGTGACGCCAGTCAGGCTTCGACGAAGCTTGCTCACTGAGTCCGTTGCCCAAATGCTGCAGTCATTGAGGGTGCCAGCTGGCGTGTGGCCGAAGCCTGCGTTTGCTCCAAACCTAGCAACAGCGCCTGATTCGGAGAGCGCCCTGGTGCATCTGCGTGGCACCGGCAAGCAGGGCTCGCAGGCAAAACCCAAATCTGCAGGCAAGAAAGTCTTGCAGCCTCGAGGCAAGCCACGAAAAGTTGCTGAGAAGAAGGCAGCCAAGGCAAAGGCAGAGCCAGTTGTTCGAGTTGCAACCCAACTTTGTGCACCTATCTCATGTCAGCGCCCGCCAAGCAGCAGTGCGGATGTTGAAGTGCTGTTGAGCCGCGCACTGTGCCATAAGAAAGTGCATGAACAGACCTGGACAGTCAAAGCCACTGACAGAAAGAAGAAGAGGCGGCAGACATGGCAATTGCGGTGCGCAAGCTGTCAACATGGCACGTGTCAGTGGACCGGGCAAGCTTGGTACGATTCTGAGACCAAGAGTGTTCGCGCAACCGCCATCGAGGGCAGATAGCACGGCCGACCCAAGGTTGCAGCCAAGGCTGGCAGAAAGACAAAGGAGCTTAGCAAAAGGCTGGAGGTGCAAGAGTCCTTGCATTTCGACTCCGACGTGAGCCAGGAAGCGCTGCACAAAGCTGTTCAGAGCCACTTTGCGGATAAGGGCTTGGACTCAAGCCTCCTTGTCCGGTGCAAGCCTCGTAAAAGCACCCGGGCTGGCCTTACTTGTGTTTTCTATTGTAACACCCATTGCAATAAGGACACCGGCAAACTGTGCAACTGGTCAGGCGCCGCAAATTTGGCTTTTGCCACAGCCACTAAGCCTGCCAAGCTTGCGTTGCGCTACGAAGCTGCGACCCAGCACGCTCCAGATGAGCGAGAGCTGTATGGCACGATGACATGGCGACAGCGACTGTGCGTGCTCCGCACTAAAACCACAGACACAAAGCTGGTCATGGGCGAGGTCAGCGCCCTGCGCAAGGCTGGGCAACCAGAAAAGGACTTGACTCCACCATCCAAGTCACAGCTGGAAGCTCACATGGTCCGCTACCGCAAGTCCCTCAGAGCGCATTCATCCGACGAGGGCGCAGTGACAGCGGGTCGGCTGGATGTCAGCGACTTTCATTTTCTTCAAGACAAGCTCAATGCCGACCTTGGTGGTGCCTCGCATCTCACTCCTGATGATGGCCGCCTCCAGCCAACGGACCCAAGTCTTCGTGTTGTTGGCATGAGTATCAGTCGGGAACATGTAGTCGTCCCCTTGATTTGCCCGAGCCTCGTGCAGCAAGTGTGCTCTTTGTTAGAAGTGCCATCAAACATCAAGCTGTCGTTGGACGGCACATACCGTCTGCTCCTTGGCACTGACTACGCGCTGCTAAATGTCGGTGTGAATGTGAAGCACTGGGCCACAGGCTCAGCTGGCTTCCCCTCCACTTGCCGGTCCAAGTATGTTCCGTTGGGCTTTGCTATAGCCAGCGTCGAGTCCGAGGAATGCTACGCGCGCCTCGTTGATTGTGTTCTTGCTGTGTGCCAGCGGTTCCAGCCAAGTGTGTCAGCTGCCAGTGTCCGTCAGTGGCACGGTGATATGCATCCCGGCTTGGACCTTGCTCGTCAGCGCCTCGCTGCGCATGCTGCGCGCCTGTCGGATTGGGCGCATGTCACCGGAACAACCTCCCCGGGGCCAGCTGGATTTCCAGGCCTAGCGCGCCGCTACTTCCATCAGGGCGACGCACAGCTGTCGTGGTTGCTGTCTTGGCTTGTCTCGCTTCCTACCTGCGGCTTTGTTCCACGTCATTTGGAGCAGCATCTGGCAACGGCTTGGCGCCAACCACCCCGTCCTTCGACCTTTGCAGAGGCATTACTTCGTGTTGTCACACGGGCAGTGGGACGCTGCCTGGCGTGCTGGCCCGGACCGCATTTGCTTTGGCACCGCCGTCGGCTCTGCTCCGCAGGAAAGTTGGCACGGCACAACGCTCAAGCGCCTTGTCGCTGGCCGTGCTTCTGCTCCGGTCGACTTGGCCCGGCAGCTGGAAGTGGTTGTGCGGCACGAGTTGCAGTCGTGCAAAAGCCTCGCGAAGTCCAGTCGCAGGCTGATGGATTGGCCAGGTGCCGGGCAGCATTTGGACCAGCAGCTCTTGAAGGGCAGCGCCGCCATACGCAAAGCTGGCCGCACTTCTGCCCAAAGCTTGTGGGAGTGGCACCTCAACCAGCAGTGGACCGACTCTGTCGGCAACACTTGGGTTCTTGTTCCGTCTTCCCGCTATTCTCGCGACCCAAGCTTGCCCCCTGATGTCCGGCGCAAGACCTTTGTCGACCGGACACCCGTCCAGCTGCCACCGCAAAGCGCGCGTTTCTTTGCCACGCTCTGCACATCCTCTTCCGTGCCAGCTGTGCAGGAAGCTCTGCAGCGCCTTGCCATTTTTGATACGCGTCGTCAAGAGGTGTCAGATTGGGGGCGAGCCTTCCGGGTTTTGGACGACTGGCGATGTGTTGTGCTGAGCCCCGCAGTTGCTGAATATTGGGCGCAGCAACATCGCCCGTTGCCTGAACCAGGCCTGCGCAACAAGCACATGCGCAGCCTCTGCTTCCTTTGTCCTTCGGCCGCTAAATGGGGCCCGTGCGAACATGCATACTGCGCCATGCTGGGTGAGGGCTTGCTGTCAGTAGAGTCTGTTTCAGGACTCTCTGGCCCAAAGCGTGGTCGCCCTAAAAAGGCTGCGCGCCACCCCGCAGGCTTGGCGCTTGCCCGGGAGCCTGACATCCTGCGTCTGCCATCCTCGGTAGCCCCTGCCAGCCGCTGCGTCACGCAGCCATCTGCGCTTCCTGTATCTTCTGCCGAAGCGCAGTCCCTCAGCGCAGTGCTGCGGGCTGCAGGCTTGGCTTCTCTGCAAGAGCGCTTCACGAGCCAAGATGCGACAGTCGAGATCCTTCAGACTCTTATCTGCGTGTTCATGGCTAGTCAGCAAGTTGCACAGGAGCAAAGTGCGCTGACCCATGCACATACTTGCATCCGAGGAGCTTGAGCTACGCTGATTTGAAGATGTTCTTCGATCTACGGCTCGCAGAAGCCCACGCTCTGAAAAACGTGCTCAACAAGGCAAGGCGTAGAGTTGCAACACAGTGCCAAGAAGCAGCCCCAACCCCAGGCAAGCTGCTCATCGGGGTCCAGTGCTGCTCGAGCGCAGGGAACGCAGGCGGGGGTCTCTTCCCTCGTCATACTTTGGGAGTGCCGTTGGCCCTCACTTTGTGCCGCAAAACAAAACCACACACAACCCAGGACTCCGAGCTGGCGGCGGCGCCCTGTGCAAGCTTTGCCGAGGCATGCAGTGGAGCAACTGCATTTTCCTGCGTGGCTCACAAGCTTGAAGATGTGCGATCGTGTCGTGCTGCGTGGCCAGGACGACGGGATGCGGGTCGTCGCCCGGCGCCGGCTCTCCTTGTGGAGCGCCG
This sequence comes from Effrenium voratum, assembly GCA_963377175.1. NCBI lineage: Eukaryota > Dinophyceae > Suessiales > Symbiodiniaceae > Effrenium > Effrenium voratum. Next base: position 123,504 of record CAUJNA010003229.1, read on the forward strand.
CTTGGGCTTTTTATGCTATGTTGAGCGACGGAAGAGAACTGTTGTGCGCGTTGCAAGCATACTTTTGCACGCTAGGCGACGCCGAAGGCAGAGAGGCTTGCTGCATTGGGGCAAATCTACCCGAGGTAAGCGCTGGAGGCGGGGAGTGCCGCTGCTTATCGACCCCGTGGCAGTCAAGAGCAAGTTGCTTGAGTTGCAGGTTCCCAGAAGGCTTCTTGCTGTGCTCTATGGGCCTTGTGTGTTCTCCTGTTCCGTCACGTTCTTGCTTGCAAATTACCTGCCAAGCGTCATCACCCGGCCACTCGCGCTAGGTGCCGCTGGCGGGCCGGATTCGTTGACTGCACGATGCTGAAAAAAGTACATAACGTTTGTGAGTTTGAGCGTGCTTGAGTGTGCGTTTCAGTCTGTGTGTGTGTGTGCGTGTGCTTCTGCTTGTGTGTCAATGTATGTTTGGGTGTGCGTATAAGTCTGAGTCCATGCTTGACGGTGTTTTGCTTTGTGTCGAGCTACTACGGCCGCATGTTTGCGTGCGTGTGTGTGTGTGTGTGCGTGTGCGAGTGGGTTTGTGTTTGTGGGTGTGTTGCAGTAGGTGTAAGAGCGTGTCTTTTCAGTGTGTGCTTGGGCGTGTTTGCTGGAGCGTGTGTGTGTGTGTCTGTGTCCAGTCAGAAATGAATCGGAAAAAAATTCCCAGAAGCGTTGGAAAAAAATTCCCGGAAAAAAGGATCGGCCATTTTCAATTACATAATATTCAGGGTTGAAATATTTGATAATTTCAATAGTTTTTAAAACAATGCTATTTGCATATTCAATATTTCTGATGCCAGTTGTTTTTGCTCTGCTGTATTCCGTGCAAGGTGGAGAAGCCCAAATAAAATTGAAATGCCCTTTGTCAAACTCTTTGTAATTCCATTTCAAAATATCAGTATTGATGTTAGCATTCTTCAAATCCAACGAAATTACATTAAAACCTAGCGACCTCGCAATCGTTCCAACACTTCCACTACCTGAGAATAATTCTAATAAATACATATTATTAGAGTTATTTAGAAACTAATCTAAGGAATATTCACCGTTTTCATCTTTCCTGATTTTATAATATTCTAATGTTTGTTCTCTTGGTTGCTTAATACGCCCTTTGGACACCATCTCAAAATAAGATGGTCTTTTACTTTGATGGTCGCCCTTCGGTCTGCCCAACCCTTTTTTTTCAAAAATCTTGTCAATCTTCTCCTTCTCATCAACATTATCTGCTATGTTGGCTTGAAACTTTTCATCAATTGTTGTTGTTAAATCTGTTAATGCCTTGATATTCTTATTCAACATATTTACCTTCTTTATTAACTCACTTAATGACACATTATCACTATCTGACATATATATATATATATATTTATTTATTTATTTATGCGTTTAACGTGGTGTTAAATCTACTCTTTATATATTATTGTTTCATCATTTGCTTAACAGTTTCCTGTGTTTCGTTTTCTCCATTATCGGATGGTGTAGCATTTCTTCCCCATTTAAAAGTTATATTATGTGCGTCTGTTTCTAAATTGATATCACCGTCTTTACTTTTATCAATATTCATTTTTTTATCAGTTTTACTTATCTTAAAACCGATAGGGACACAAGAGCATTTGCAATTTCCCTTCTTTTGTATTTCTAATTCGTTTTTCATTTCTAACATCTTTTGACACATTGGACAAGGGAAATTGATAACTGCTGTTTTACTAACAACTTCTTCACTGTCTTCATCTGTTGATGAAACCGTTGTTTCTGACTTATTCTTTTTGTTTTTCTTTCTTCCCATTTATATTAACATTTACATTTTTATTTTTGAGATATTCAAAAATAAGCTTAATTAATTCTAACGAATAATAACAACAATTTTTAATTTTATTGTCAGTTATTACAACTTGTTCTTTTTTCTCTACTTCATCTATTATATCAATATAATCTGAATAAGTCCTATCCATATAAAATAATAAGATGAAATCATTATTTAATCTTATTATTAGAATATTCGGGGCTCAGCAATGGGGTTTCTTCGGACTGGACAACACAAGCGAGGTTCAAGCTAATTCAAACTAATTATCTTCAATGCTTATTGATTGAAGCAATGGAAAGCCTGTTCCATTTCAAGATACATCCCCTAAATCGTATCTTGAAAAGATGTTCCATTCAATAACAAATACACTTATTTTTTTATAAGTATTTATAATATTACTTAATGATTGATATTAAACCATATAAAACCAAAGAATACATTAGTAAGCAATCTAAATATGAACACGTAGGAAAACTACCAGCACGTCAGATATTGGCAGCGCCATCAGGTGTGGGAAAGACCGTAGTCTTAACGAATTTATTATTAGATATATACCGCGATAATTTTGAAAAAATATTTATTTTTAGTCCAACAATACATTTAGATAATAACTGGGATAGTGTCAAAGACTATATCAAACATAAATTGAAAATACAACATACCGAAGAAGACCCTATATATTTTGATACATTTAATGAAGAACAAATGAAACATATTATAGATACTCAGGAAAAAATAGTAAAATATATGAAAGATAATGATTTTAGTAAAATCTTTAATATTGCTATAATTGTGGATGACTTCAGTGATAACAAAGATGTCGCCCGTAAGAATAAGGAACTAATCCGCCTTTTCGTGAAGGGACGTCATTATTTCATATCAACATATATAACCTGTCAATCTTACACTTTATTAAATCCAGTAGTTAGGAAAAATGCTACTCAATTATATGTATTTAGATTAAGAAACCAAAAAGATTTAGATAGTATAATTGATGAATTAAGTGCCTTATATGATAAACAAACATTATTACAGTTATATCACACAGCAACTGATGAAAATCACGGATTTATGTATGTAGATTTAATGCAATCTGATAAAAAAGAAATGTTTTATAAAAACTTAAACCAGAGGATGATACCTAATAATTAATGATATTAACATATTAATATTATTAACTTAAATTAATGAATAATTACAAATCTGAACCGGTAATTTATATATTAGTTTGTCCGATTTTTCTTTTTCTATTCTTTCTATTCGTGCCACGCATTCTTGAATAGATTTAATGATTAAAGTATCTGCTCTTGTTTTTTCATCTACTCTTAAATTCTTAATGTCTTCCATACTGTTATTTTCATCGTTTTTGCTTTGACCAATACCCATATTATATTAATTAATTAGATACTATTTTATCTAATTAATTAAATAGATTTTTAAAGAAAATATCATTATTCTTTAGATAATAATATTATAATAAATATTCAAAGGAATTAAAATAGGCGATAGCAATATCCAAGCAATAGGATTTAATATCTTACCATACTTATCTATTAGTCCTTCGTTTCTTTCACTTCTTCTCTTTTTACTTAATTCTTCAACATATTCATTAAGTCTATATTGATTAAAATTACATTCTTCATTATTACATTTATCTAATGTAAATTCATCTTTATTTAACTTAGTAATTTTACAACCACAATAACATATTTTTCTCTCATACTATTATTCTTAAATAATACTTCTATTTTAACTTTCCTGTCAATGTCCATATATATCTAGATATATTAATTATTTATTTATTTATTTATTTATTTATTTATTTATTTGTATATTTATATATTTATATATTTAAATTATTTTTTTCTTTTTTCAATTCCTTAATTTCTTTTTCAAGTTTATCTACTTTATCATTTAATTCTAACACTGCTTTATGAACTAACACAGGTAAAACTAAATAATTTAATCCTAAATACTCTCTGTCTTTACTAACAACATTTTCAAATTCTTTAGGGATTGCTTTTAACACTTCATCTGCTATATATCCTATATGAGTTTTACCGTTATCATTTCTATCGTGTCTTTTAAACTTCTTCGGTTTAAATTTCTTAATAACATTCATACAATAGATTTAATATTGTCTATATCATATTTCAATCTTGAGTCGCTTGAATCAACAAATGTACCGTTAATCGTCACGCTTGTTGCTGTTAAATCTATATTAGTTCCTGTTGATGGTTCAATGAAATTACATAACATTTTTTTCGTTCCCGCAACCGTTAAATTTTCATTAAATGTTGATGTAGCATTATTTGTAAAGCTTCCAGTATTTACTGTTGTCCCAAATGTTTTATCAATAGATAATAATGTTGAAAATACTGTTGCATTATCAATTACTCTGAATGCTGTATTGGTTGTATTAAATTTAACATCAATTGTAGATAAATTAGTTCCATCATAATAAGTTGATATTTCACTTGTTCCCATTAAAATATCAGTTCCAGTTGTCATTGAAATATCATTCAAAAATGAAACCGTTGTTAAATCAAATGATTGAATGGTATTAGTTGCTAAATATGCATTTTGAACTGCGAGATTCGTATCAACGGTTACTAATGTTCCACCGTTAGGCGCTATATGATTACTTCTTAATGCTCCACCAGTTTTAACATAAACATCATCAGCAAATAAATTACCCATTACATCAGCAGTAGAAGTGTTAAAAGTCCATCCAGTAGACATATTAACTGCTCCAACTATGTTAGATTGAACAGAAGGGTCTCCACAAATAAATCTAATTGAAGAATTAGCATCACTATTTCTCATATCAAAAGATGAAAAAGCACTAACATATCGGTATAACTCGCAGTTTGTATCAATTGTTAATTTACCACCAGTATCAATATTAATATTATCACAATTAACATCAGCATTTGAATAAATGTTTCCTAAAACATCAATAGGCTTATTAAAAATAGTTTTATTAACTAATCCATCACACATCATATATTGATTAGAAGCATTACTAACATCGCCAACAGAAAGAGCAACAAAATCATTATGAGACATATACAAACCTTCTATTGCATCAGGAGTATATCTTCGTATTGAACCATTGTTATTAAAATTCAAATACGAACCATTATTAAGACTTATTGCGCTGTTAGTCCCTACAAACTGAGCAGCACCTGTAAATCTCGCTTGTCCAGCACAATTTAAAACATAACCATTAACACCAACAGCACCTAAACCAAACCTATCTTTAACCCACACACGACCAACATTAGCATCTCCGATTTGAGTTTCCCATTGACCTCCTGCGCTACTCATCCACATTCTACCATGTCTATTAATATTAAATTCACGATTAAACATTTGAAAAGTCATTTGTAATCCTAAATTAGGTGAAGGTGTAGTGCTGAATTTATTACATATTATAGAACCAGTAGTCAGCATATTTAAATCACTGTGTAAAGTTGCATTATCACTAAAATTAATAGCACCTGCTATTGATTGAGCGTTAGTATCTATTTTGTCTAACTTTTGACCTAATGATATATCCTGCGAATTATTGCTAGTAATTATTGAATTAATTGTATTTGTATTTCCTGTTATTAATCCACTTAATCCATCACTTTGTAAAACATAACGAGCATCAGAACCAGTTATATCTAAAATAGATGAACAAGAAAATAAGCCGGATACTTGTAAATTACTTAATATTGTGGTATTATGATTTAATATTATTTTGTCATTTTGAAAAGTTGAAGAATTATTAATTTCTACATTTCCAAAGCCTCTTTGATTTAAAAACATTGTTGAACCTGTCAATCTTCCATAAACATAACTATCAAAATAATTATTATACATTTCAAAGAAATTATTATAATTTCCAAAATTTGCTATTTTGAAAGTTGAAGTAGTCGTTATATTATGTATTAATGTATTATTTAATACTGACGTATCTAACTTTTCTGATAATAAATTATTCGTTGTTATTTTATTATAATAATCTGTTTCATTAAATGAACCTCCATTCTGTAAATCTGATATTGCTATAATATGTGAATTTACTGTGCTATTTAATCCTGTTATTAAATTAGAATTAGAACTAATATTATTAAAATTAGATGTTATAGTAGAATTTAAATTATTTATTAAATTAGAGTTAGAACTAATATTATTAAAATTTATATTAATTAATTTTGTATTTGATGAAATATTATTAAAATTAGATGTTATAGTGGAAGTTAAATTATTTATTAAATGTGAATTTGATGAAATATTATTAAAATTAGATGTCATAGTAGAATTTAAATTATTTATTAAATTTGTATTTGATGAAATATTATTAAAATTTGTATTTGAAGTTATTGTCAGATTACCTATTAAAAATGTATTTGAACTAATATTATTTGATAATACATCAATTTCTGTTTTGTCATATGTTTCAGTTATACCATAAAAATTAGCGTCTATTTGTTGCTTTGTGTAAGTGTTGGCTTGGTCTGCTTTACTATCTAATACTGTTTGGATGTCGGATTTACTCGCGTAAAGGTCTTCTATATCATTGACTGCTCCGTCTTTTACTTGCCTAATTCTATTCGCGGTAATATCAAAGGTATTCATTAAGTTTTTGCTCATAATATTATATTATTAATTAGAAAATTAATAATATCATATTTTCAAATTAATCATAAAAGGTTACACTATTGCTACGTATCTCTAAAATACACTCGTGTATTAGCATTACATACATCCGTGTCGGCATAAATTCACTTGTGTACAAAGTAGTTCCATCAAGTGGTTTAATTTTGACTACCATATTTGAATTACTTTTAAGGTTCATTCCAGTATAATTAGCACTCTCTAACTTTTGAAGATTGAATCCAAACATAAAACTTTGAGTTTTATAGTCCTCGCTTCTAACCAATAATGGATTGTCAGCACAATGCATTAAATGGACATATGCTTCACGAACACCTTGAATTTCTTGCGAAGGGATGACTTGATTACCAATTACCAATGAAGCTGTTAAATCATATATAGGGTCATAATATCCAGAATCAACTGCGCTACCTTGATGCGCTAATGGATGATATAGTGAGTTGTATTCCTTAAGAATTTCACCAAATCCTCCTACATAACCTGTACTCGTTGTATTAGAAAATGAAATAACCATTTTATTTAGTTTAGATACATTCCTAACGATTGTTGTAAAGATTTCAGTAGATGCTGATGTGGTTTGTTCTTGCATTGTTTCAGTCTCAAAAGTAATTGGAAGAGAACCACTTTCCAATATTTTAGCATATTCTGCGTATAAACTATCATCAAGAGAATAAACATTTCCTTTGAAAATTGGCTTTTTTATTGCCCAGCTGTTAGAAGTATTTGTAGCCGTGAAATCAGCCGTGGCACCTTGTGCAATAATTGGTAATGTAGCATCATTCACTAAATATAATTCTATGGTTATAGGACAATAAGATAAAGGTATCCAGTTTTCACAAGTCTTAAAGCATTTCAAATTCATATCATAAAATACATTAGCACTTTTACCTTTTGCAACGCCTCGTTTATTACTTGGAGTGACTTGTCTTGTGACACTTGCAACATTATTAGCGCCTGGGTTCATTGCTAATTGAGTATAAGTTAGATATCTAACATCATTATTATTAAACGAATTTCCAAAACCTAAAACTTCATCTGCTCTTTTTGCTTCTGATGTTTTAAGTAAATCTTTCATAGCATCAGCGCGTGATGTAGAATTCAAATCACATACTATCACATCTCCCATCATCACTCGCACTCTTGAAAAGAAAGCACCAGTGGATATAGGTCGTAGCTCAGCATTAACATTAGAACTGGTGTCAGTATTTTCTAATGTAAATCCTAATAATAGTGAAGGAAGCGAAAGCCATTGATTAGGCGAACCGGTAATGTTAAATCTAATTACTGAATTTGTATCAGCGGTGTAAGTAGAAACCGACGAAGGATAAAAGTTTTTACTTTCTTTTGAACGGACATAAGAACCTCCCGATTTTAGCTTGTAACGAAGGTTCTTCTCTACAAGGACATCTTCAATATCAAGTGTTTCCATAACTTATATATTTAATAATAGAAAAATATTATGTTATTCTATTATTAAACTAATTTATTTTGAAATGTGAATAATCTACTAAATCATTTTGTTTAGATTTTTTAGTTAATAGTTTTTTAGATTTATTTTTAATATTATTATGTTCAATCTTATAATTCGGTTCGCGTTCATCTTCTACTATTTTCTTAATATCATCATAACTGATTTTCTTTTTAGGATTTATAGTATTTTTAATGTCATTATTAGGCATTCTTATATAACAATTTATATAAATAATTACATTACAAGTCTAACCGGGTCTCCACCTACAGTTGGTTCTTTTCCTTGGTCTTGAAAATTTGCATATTGATGATTTACTAAAGGGTTATAAGTATTGGTTCTTGTTTGGATACTACCTCGGTCTAGAATACTAACTACATCGCCCCCGCTTCTAAAATTAGTATAACTATCATTACTTTTAGATGACCAAGATACAAACGGAGCGCCGTAAGTTGTCAAATGTTTAATATTATTATCAGGATGATTTTTTATATATTCTGAACTTATTGATGAACCTAAACTGTGAGAAACAACTGTATCTATATTCATATTATCATTCAACACTTCTGATACATCTTTATAGCGATCTGAATATCTTGTAAGGTTTAATGGTAATCCGATATCACTTAAAATATCATTAATATTTGATTTAATATTAGACTTACCAAATGTCCCAGCAACATATAATTTATTGCCATCAATAAAGAAACCTTTACCATTTGTATAAGCTTTGTTTAATCCTTCTGCGTCGGATAAATTATTATTATATTTAGGTTTGAATAATGACTTTTTTTGTTGAATTTCATTAATTATTTTTCTATACATTTCACTATGCCCTTGATGAAGTGGATTATGCGATTTTAAATTACCTTCTTTTAAATAATACCTGTACTCCGTAGCGTTTTTATTATCATAAAAACTGTATTTATTTTTCATTATATTAATTACTGATATTTTTTTATCTAATTAATTAATATAATGAACTTTCGTAAAATATATATTGATACACGACATAGAAATCTAAATGAAAGTTTGAGCACTTCTGACTTTGTTATAGATTTACCAGAAACCCAAGAAACAGGAGCAAATACAAAACTATATGTTCACGAACTATCACTACCTAATTCTATGTATCCGATTGAAGAAAATGTAAATAATAGATTATATTTAACATTAGGAGGAATATTAACAGGAGCGCCAGTATATTATTTTATTGTAGCACCAGATAAAGGTAGTTATGTAGGTAGTGAATTAGCAACCGAATTACAAAATAAATTGAATACTGTTACTAATGGAACTGATGGAAATAGCGACTTTTTTAGTTGTAGTTATTCATTAAAAACAAATACTATAACTATAACTGTTAATTATGTTTCTTACTTTTTCGTAATTCATACGGATAAAGAATTGCAAACTAACTACGGTTTTAGTATTGATTATGACAGAAGTCACACAATGTCCATTAACAATGTTTTAGGAAACACTGTTGAAAAAATCAATTTTGCACCTGACCCTTTCGTTAGTGGTTTTGTTAATTTATTACCAATGAAAAATACTTACTTAACCAGTGATGGTTTAACTAATGGAAACCAATTAGCACCTTATGGAGTTGCACGTGTATTAAAGAAAATTCCTATTACTGCTGGATTTGGTAATGTAATCTATGATAATGAGATTTTAATGAATGACGCTAATGATGTTTCAATGAGACATTTGAGACGCTTACATTTTAAATATGTTGATAGTTTTGGTAAAACTGTAGATTTACACGGGACAGACTCGTCCTTCTCCCTTACCTTTGTTGAGACTTAATAATTCATCATAACCAATAATTATATAATATAAATATATGAGTAAAATAGAGGTGGTAGATGTTATTAGTGAAAATAATGAATCAGTAGAAGAAGTTAAACCTGTTGAGAATAATGAAGTAGTAGAAGAAGTTAAACCAGTTGAGAATAATGAAGTAGTAGAAGAAGTTAAACCTGTTGAAAATAATGAAGTAGTTGAAAAAGAATTTACTGTTAAAAAGCAAATGAAGGAGAAAATGAATTGTCCTACTTGTGGAACTTTAATGACTGCTTACAACTATAAGTATAAGCACGCTTGCCGAGGAATAAAGAAGGGTACTAACAAAGTTACAGATTTAAACAAACCCATTAGAAAAAAGGTCATCAACCCAGTCCAAGCAGAAGAATTCAAAGAAGATGTTTATAACAGAGTAAAAAGCGATATTCCAAAAGTGGATGAACAAGAAATAGAAAAGCGTGTTCAGGAAAAAGTAGAAGAAAGGTTAAAACAACATATAGAAACCGCAAAAGATAGATATATTAATATGAAACAGCAGAAGATGGAAAAGAAACAAGAACATATTAATAAATTAGTATCAAAAATTGTTTGATAAATAAAATTATAATCTAATTATTATTATATGAACAAGTCAGATTTTGAAAATATAACATCAACACTTACAAAGAATGGTAAAACAGGTCGCGCCGAGCGTCGCGTAGCACGCGAGGCTCGTCCCTCGCGTCGCGTAGCACGCGAGGCTCGTGCCGAGCGTCAATTACCAACATCAAACACATTTTATAACCCCATAACAAAACCAAGTAACAAATATAAATCTAATGTCCATTACTATTACGACGGAGACAACAAAGCACATCAACCAAATTATACATATCTGAAAGAAATGAAGGAACAGTTAGAATTTCATAACGCTAAAAAAGATTACGCTATATTTCAAAATAGAAGAAGATATCAAGATGAAGCAAATTCAATGTTTAATGAGATACAAAGGTTAGAAAGTGAAAAAATAAGACATCATCCATCAAGTGAAACTGGTAAAAACTATTCGGAAATGATTAAGAAGAAAAAAGGTATAATTAACCAATTAAGAAAGAATTATAAGTTTGAATAAATAATTTATCTAATTAATTACATATAATGAGATTAGATGATATGCAGATGAAAACGCTAAAATCACAATTAAGATTAAGACCGTCGTATAATGAACTCATCAAGGAAATTACAAAGGAAGAATATAAAAATAGGAATATAAGAGATGTAATAGACAGGAATGCTTATTATTTTCGTGACAGTCCGTTAGGAACAGTTTATGATAACAATACCGTAGATTTGAGACAACAACACTTTCAAAAAATATTAGAACAACCTAAAACAGTCCCGCATTTTGATATGGCAAAGGACGATGACATGGATGATTTAAGAGACGGAGCAATACAAACACTAAGTGCCACAATGGACAATTCAGAAGAACAACACGAACAACAAATCAGTCAAGTTTCACAAAGAGGTAGTAGCGAACAAATAGCAGACCTACACGAACGAGCACAACGGGCAAGACAATTAGAAGGACAAGAGCCGTCAAAGTCAAGCACTCACTCAATGGCAACCGCTCAGTCAAGCGATGATGACTTACCACCGTTAGAACCATTGATGACAGAAGACGAAGCAGTTAAACGGATACAAGGGGCGCAAAGAGGTTTATTGTTAAGACAGAAAGTAAGACGAGATGATGACCCAGAAAGCACACACCAACCAAAGGGAAGAAGAGGAAGACCGAGAAACATCCAACCTATGCCCAAACCAAAACCAACACCAAAACCAAGAGCAAAATCAAGAGCAACAAAGGACAATGTGTAGCATTGTCGGAGCGTAAGCGAGAACTGATAAAATCATTTGTATAATTTATCAATAATTATATAAAATGATGAACAACCTCAAACACGAGTTAAGGAACTTATGATGAAATGCTTAAACAAGCATAAAAACAACAGTTATATTGAAGAAATACAAGAAAGATATGTTAATGAATCATTTTGATTTTGATAAACTGGATTTGATGAATTATAAAAAATAAAGAAAGATATATGAACGCAGAAGTTATGATGGCAGACAAGGCAACACAAACACTTAACAAAGAAAACAAGGCAACTCAAACAGACCTACCAAATGATAAGGCGACGCAAACTTATAATTTTGATGATATGACAAAGATTTTAGGTGGGTCTTCAAAGAAGTTTAAGAGCAAACTGATGAACAAGGCAGAAGCAGAAGCATTAGGATTTACATATGACCCTGATTTAAATGATGACGATGTTATCGGTGATGACAAACAAGATGATGACAATGATAAATACAGAAAGAAACTGTTTATGTTGATGAGGATTATAGATTTGATGTTGAGGTCAGGTTTTAGTATAGGACAAATAGTGGCACATTTAACATATCACACTACATTAACTACAATTCAAGGTTCAGAGTTGCTGGTTAATTTGACAATGAATTCATTAGTAACACCTTATGATTTTGCAAGTGCCATAATGAATTGGTTGAATACAAATGTTAGTGAAGAAGTTGAGTTAAATACTTCGCCTCCTATCAGTGTTCATAGTTCTCCGCCTATCACTGTTAATAGTTCTTCAACGCATACTGTTAATTCATCATCCTCAGAAGAAAATCCTAATTATGAAATAGCCCCGCCGACCGACATCCCTGTTCCTACCGGTGTGGATGGTGACGAGTCTGAAAGTGAAAATGATGAAAATAAGGATAAGGAAAAGACAATCTAAAATAATATTATTTTTCGTTAAAATAATATTATTTTCAATTAGCAACAGCAACCATCGCATATTCATGCTTGTATTTCCTGCTATGGTGATACTTTGGTTTCTCTTCATCTTCTTCTCCTTTTTCCATCTTCTCCATTGCTTCTCTCTCCGCTTTCTTTTTGTGATACAATGCTTTCCCTGTTATTCTTTTTCTCGCCCTCACAGTATCCATATATTCGGGGTCTTCTTCCTTTCTTTTATGATAATACAGTCGGCAATATAAAGCCATTTGTTCTTTGATTTCTGCCAATGTCATATCTTCTGGTTTCTTTTGCGTGGTCATTTTATTCTAATATTATAAGATAATATGTCTTTAAGACTGTTTGAAGTGGTGCGCTTTAATTAAAGTTTATGACAAAGGCATTTAAAGAGTTAGTAATTTATTATATTATAATATAACTGTAAATATGACTAAAAAATCATCAGAGTATATTTACAGAACCTGAGAAACACAAGAGACAGTAAAATAGGCAAAGTCCCGCCTGACATACAAACAAAAATCAACAAAATCGTTGATTTGTATGAAGACCGCAAGATTTCACAATACGGAACCGCAATGAACCTGATAAAGGACATCAGCCAGACCGACACGAGAAGCGAGAGAAAGAACGGATTAAAGAAATACGAAAAGGCAATGGCAAAGTATGAAGAGGCAGAACCAATAACTGAAAGGATGGCAAAAACAGCAGAAAAGGCAAGAACTGGAAAACAAATTAAAGCAGTTGTAAAAAAACACGATAACCAACCTATTTTCAAAAGAAAGGCGATAGCGGGATTAGCAAGTAAAGCAAAGGAGTTATACAAGAACAGAAAAACTTATGATGTGAAATTTATGTTGTTTTCTATTGTTGATAGGGACGGAACAAAGAAACCAGCATTTAAGTTAGATGGTATAGCATACTACCCAATTATGCTTAAACCAAAGGGTAGTAGAGAGAGAGCGGTAGGTGAAGCCAATGCGAAAGCTAATCAGTTCATTGAAACCTTAGTCAGTAGAAAAATAAGGAAATATAACGAAGATGAAAGGCATTTATTCAGAAAAGTTTTGTTGATAATGAATACGAGTAGCGAATTTCAAGAGTTAGGGCATATGATAGACTATGCTGACGCAATTAGAATTGAAAGCGTTGAGCTGGTTGATATTGACACCTCAGACTTTGATGAGAGAAATGAACCGTTAAGACAGAGCGGTCAAAATGTAAGCATCTATTACAGATACATTCAAACCCAAGTGGACACGGAAGCACTGACAATAAAACAGGCATTGCAGAAAAATGATTATAGAGAAAATGAATGTTGGATTAATGCATTACTTGAAAACTTTGAAGGGTCAAATTTAATAAGAGAAAAGAGGCAACAGAAAAACACCAAAACCCTTACACGTGATAAAGTGCTTGAACTGCTTGAAATGAATGAAGAAGAATTTATTAATAATGGAGCTTCTGTAAATCAAATGGATAAGGTATTTAAGTTTTTCAATATTCCAGTTAGACTTTATAATTTCATAGGAAGTCTAATTTATGAATATAACCCTAACAACTACTTAAATGGCAAAGTAAAAATATTCAGAGGATTAGTTAAAAACAATCATATTTATTTGTTAAACCACGATTTGGAAACATTGTGCCAAAAAACACCAGATGCCACGTTCAAAGCACCAACAACAGGCAAATTTTATATCACTGATAAAAACGAACCTCTTGAATACAAAATGTTTAGTAATGTAGATGAGCTACTACAAATGAGAGAGCATGATGAATATGCACTAATTCATTCTGAAAATGATATGGTAAAGGTCTTCCATCAACTCAATGATGCAGGATATAAGCCTTATATTAAATATGGCAATTCCGGACAAATTGCAAATATTATGTGTAAGTTTTATTATAAACAACTCAAAAAATATGTCAAATATAATATTGCATCACAGAGCTTATCAAAAGATAGGATGGATGAAGATGTGGCAGTGGATGATGGAACAACCTATAACAATATTGTAAAAGCAATGTTTAAATTACAAAAAGAAATGTTTAAACAAAACCATTTGTCTTATTACAATGACGTTGATATACAGATATTGAAAGACTGTAAAACAATTGTCCCCATTGGTTATTTTATCAAAGATGTAGCAAGTAACAATTTATGCGAGATTGACATTAGAAAGGCTTTTACACATGCTGGATGCTGTATTAAATACATACCTAGATTTACAGAGTTTGATATTTTCAAACCTTTTAAGAATGAGTGTGATGTCAATGAGTTAAACAGTTTGACTTTATACATTGTGGAAGTGTATGAGGGCAACATCTTTTTCAATAAAAAATATAACTTGGTGTATGGAAAGTTTTTTAAAACAGTTAATTAAACATAATGTAAAAATAATATTATGGTATAAGCAACCTAACCATGTATATAAAGTAAATTACAAAAAATACTTGATGAACTGTATGATACAAAACTGTCTGATAATGAAGACCTGAATAAGCAACTCCATAAGAAAATATTTAACATTAGCGCTGGTATGCTTGAAAAATCGCATAACACTTCGCAAAAAAGCAGTGTATTTAGTTCATTGAAAGAAGCCTGTTACTACCATAGCCTATATGGTGGCAAGATTTACACTATCAGCAAGTGCCAATTGGAATTGGTAGAAGTAGATGAAGATAGCTCTCAATTAGAAGAATCTCCTGTTGGTGAAACATACTGTGTTGAATGTTGCTGACAAAAACGTTTTAACTAACGGATTTCTGCCGATAAAAGAATTGCTATTACAATATCATAATTTCAAAATGTATGAAGCCTACAAAACAATGACTGATAATAATATCAAGGTGTATAGTGTTAAAACTGATGCCTTCACTATTCATGAAGATGATTTAGATAAAGTTTTTCGTTTTCAATTATTTGGAAGAAGCAATGGACTGCTGAAATGTGGTAATGAGATAGGCGATTGGAGGGTAGAAGATAAAAACATCTTCAACTGCCCACCAACGCATATACATATAAATATAATGAAGTTCCAGAAATTCCCAAAATCAGAAATTTCAATATTCATATTCAAGATGAATGGAATACAGAAGAAAGATGTAAGAAGATTATTAAACAAAACCCAGTGATTATAAAATGCAAATTTCCGGGCACAGGCAAAAGTTATATTGGCGAATACTTTCAAAAGATGAATAAGAATGTTTTATTTGTAGTTCCAACTAACCGGCTGTTACAAGAAAAAGAAGTAGAAGCCACCACTTACAATAAGTTTTTTAGCATTGCCGTTCATGAAGATGTCGGAGAGAAATTGCCACAGTATGATTACTCACCTTATGATGTGATTGTATTTGACGAGATATATATGTCAAATTTGTATGTTCTTAATAAAGTAAGGTCATTTATTCAAAATAATCCCGATAAAACTGTAATTGCTACGGGAGACGTCAAGCAATTGCAAGGGCTGGAAGCAATGACCAACTGCCAAGACCCAGCGACATATATGGATAATTGCTTAGATACAATTTTTAAATACAACATCTTTTTAACAGTATGTAAGAGAGTAGGAGCAAAAGATAGCGAAGAAGGAGAAAGAAACAGGAAGATAATTAATGATATGTATGATGTCTTCTGGGAAAAGAAACTGCCTATCAATGAAATAATACCTAAATATTTTGAAATAACTAATGATATTATGGCATCAGAGCATAACATCGCTTATACTAATATTAGGTGTAGAAATGTAGCAAGTGAAATCAGAGACAGATTAAACATAAAAGATAAATATGTAGTAGGTGATATTCTGATTGCCAGAAAATGGATACAACAGCCGAGGGTTAATGTAAATTTGAGATACAGGATTACACATATACAAGATGATGAATTAGGAAAACAAATCACATTACAAAATATAGCAAGGGAAGAAGATAAATTTATGTTGTTTGAACCTATTGTAGATGCTAATTTCATTTACTCATATTGTGCAACATGCCATTCTTCACAGGGTGCAAGTGTGAAAGAAAGAATGCCAATTCATGAATGGAATTTACCATTTGTAAATCGTGAGTGGCTTTGGACTTCTATTACAAGGTGCGTTGATTTCAGAAAAGTCAGATTTTTCAAGAACGATGACTTTGAAAAGCAATTGAATACAAATATGATAATGAGATATTTTAAGAATAAAGTAGAAAATTATAAAATACAGGATAGGAAAGCAAAGAGAGAAATCAATGAAGAGGAATACATAACTGCCGAATGGTGCTTGGATAATTTCAAGAACAGATGCCAGAAGTGTAATACTCCATTTAATTTTGAAATCAAGCAGGGCAAATTATGTAGCAACTTTACCGCACAAAGGCTTTGTAATGATACAAGCCATGAAATAGATAATTGTATTGCCTACTGCTTTTACTGTAATGTATCAGCGCATTAAGAATTTCAGATTTTTATTTTAAAATCTTAGTTTTAGACTAAAAAGGGCTTAAAGACATAATACCTATATATAGTAGAAAGTAATGAAGGAACAAGAAGTAAATAATTATATTAATAAGAAATGCTATGACTGTTGCCATTTCAAAAAAGAGAATATGGAACTATACAAATTAAATTTACCTAATGGAATAGTTAATAATATTATTGATTATGCTTTGGACGAAGAAAAATGTAAAATTTGTAAAAATTGGAGGTTTTATCAAGAATTAGTCAAATGTCATTTGAACCATAAAAGGTTTCTTAAAACAAATGTTGAAGACGACATTATAATATTTCTAACTGTTTATAAAAGACCACCTTATGATTATGTTAGAGCATTTCTTAAAATGAGTAAGAAAAAGTATGAGATGATTAACAGTGTATTATGGATGCTATTATATCATAGAAGGACAGGCTTTGATTTAAAAGAAGATATAAAAACATATATTGAACGTAAAAAGTTTAATGTTAAAAATACAGTGAGAGACATTAATATATTTTTTAAAATGATGTTTGAAAGGAGCAAGATGTATCAAGCATTAAATAGTCATCAATTAACTTATTTTTCCTGAACTTAAATTATAAATTATATTATCAATATAATAAATCTTAATTTATTATATGGATAAACAAAAAATAATTAGTGATATTTATTATGATAAAAGCGGTTATGGTAGTAAAGCTGTAACTTTACAAGATGCAAGAAGGAAGGACAAAACAATTACTATGAGTGATGTAAATGAATTCTTTAAAAATAATATTGAAGAGAAAAGAAAACCAAGAGGACAAAATAGTTTTGTTGCTCCTCATGCCTTCTGGGAATTCCAGTTGGATTTGTTTTTCATTTCAAAAAATGATTTGGATAATCAAAAGTTTAGAGTTGGATTAATATTAGTTGATATATTCAGTAAATATGCTACTGTTATACCTATTAAAAGTAAGCAACCTGCTGATGTATTAGCTGGAATAATGGAAGGATTAAAAAAGATGGATGGCAAATCTAAATTAATATACAGCGACGAAGAAGGCAGTTTGTTTAGTTCTACCATTACAGATTATTTGAAGGAAGAGAAAATTGAATTACACACTACACGGGGACACCCTGCTTTCGGAGAACGTTTCATAAGGACATTTAAAGATATGCTTTTCAAAAGAGTTGATGCCGATGAGAAGAAAGGTAAAAATAATATTCAATGGACTGACTACATATTGGAAATCTTATTAACTTATAATAATAAATTGGTAAGTTCCGTTACAAAAATGACACCGTTAGAAGCAAGGAAGAAGAAGAATGAGCTTGAAGTTAAATTGAACATATCAATGAATGCCAGAAAAACCCGTGTTTATCCTGATTTGGATATTGGTGATAAGGTTAAGATTATGAGGAAAAAAGGAATTAGTGAAAAAGAACGAACGAGCCACTGGTTAAAATCAGTCCATACAGTGGAAAGGATAGATGAAAAACTCGGTCAAAAATATCACTCGGTTAGTGATTATCCAAAAATTTTAGTTTTAGACTAAAAAGGGTTTAAAGACAAATTGCCTATATATATTAGTGAAACATGTTCAGTGAAAATGAGCAGGAAAATATTACTAACGAATTCTTGAATAATATTTACGTAAATGATATGTATAAAATTATGAAAACTAAAATCATAAACTGCCCTTGTAAATTAGAAGATAAGAAGGTTGAATTATGTAAATTAAATTTACCTCAAAATATTATCAATGATGTATGTAAGTTTAGTTATCAAGAATGCGAAGACTGCCAGCGCCTGAGGAGACTACCTGAAATTGTTGAAAGAAAAAACAAATGTAAAGCAATTGATGCATTGACATTTTTGTTCGTTAAATGTCATTTATTTCCTGAAAAGAATGTATTAAAAATGAATTTAACTTCTCAATAAGAAGAATAGACTGTCTAAAACAAATTTATCGGAAAATTGGTAATAATGATGTAGATATGGTAATTGAAATTATTAAATTGGAGAAATTCAACTTAGACAGAACAATAGCCGACTTTAACAAAGTTATAAAATATATGTATGACGACAAGAGTTTTTGGAAACATCTGTGTTTAGAATATCACCTTTTGAAGAAGATTAACCCATAAACCTTACAATAAAAACATTGTAAGATTTATGTTTAGGTTCTTTGGAAAGTTCTTTGGAATGTTTCGTTGGTTGGTTGTTTTGTTTTGTTCTGTGTTCTGTTCCTTGTTTGGTTTTTGGTTATGTTCTTTGTTGTTGGGGGTTTTTGAATAAGGGACCTTCAACCTATCTGAGTAAGGAAAAATATGGTTGAAATGGTAGGTAGCTTTGGAATGTTGGTTGGAATGTTGGATTTGAATGGTTGAAATGGTATGCTGTTTTTAAATGGACTTAAAAGTGTAGGGGGGGTATAGTATAATAGAGGTTATGGAGAAGAAATATTGTTCCGGTTGTCAAAGAGATAAGAATGTGGATTTATTCACGGAAAATTATAAGATGTGTGATAAGTGTCGTGAAAAGAGCAGAAGGAAACAACAAGTAATATATCATTGCGATATATGTAATTGCGATGTCAAAAAACACATAAACCAAAGCACGAACGGACTTACAGGCACAAAGAAAATATAGAAAATAATGAGGTTAAAGATGTTTGAAATGGTTTAAGTTATTCATCAAAATGGATAACTCAAAGCATTTGGTGAGCGGATAGGAATTTCAAGAATTTATGTATGAACTTTTATGTTAGATTTGGGGGGCGCTTTTAAAATGTGCTGAAAACCCTAGGGTGGTATACACATTTTGAGGTAGGTTGAAGGACCCCTGCTTGCTCTTTTACCCCCATTGATTCATTGATCCGAAGCTATATCCTGAGCGAGCACCTTGAACATTCCTTGTTGGACATATTGGAAGCTTAGTGGCCCGACACAGCTTCCGCGATTCGAGCCGCAGCACGACAGCCTGCGCCAGAGGCAGACCTACATGCAGCCAGACCTGGATGGCGTGGTCGGCTTTCTGCAGTTCTGGCGGGGCATGGAGGACGGCCCGGCTGCCCGACGGCTTGAATATCAAAGGCTCAGGCCCCCTAGGGCTTGGCACGAGTTGAAGCCGGGGTTGTTCAACATGCCAATGTTGCACGATGTTGCAATGCTTCCCCCCTCCAAGCCCAGATGCATAAGACCCCCTGTTCAAGCAATCTTTTCGGGGCTCGCTTTGTGCTGATGGCCGTGCAAGGAGATCCTGCGCGCCAGGGGCACGATGCGCTCCCACGCGCTGACGCGGGCACAGGAGGAGGCGATTACGGGCTTCCGAGCCTCGGTGGCATGGCGCAGCCCCGAACGGGAGACAGCGGGGTCAAGCAGCTGGTCAGGTAGATGTGGGTCAAAGCTGCCAAAGCTAACGACATCTCCAAGTGAACGGCTTTAAGGGGCGCAACCCTGCTTTCCCTAAAACTTTGAGGCGCTTGAGCGCCAATGTGTCCGTAATGAAAATCTGATCGCCGCTGCCGAGGATTCCTGAGAACCTGCCTGCTGGACATGGCGGCGCGCCAGGTCTCGCAGGGCCGATCGTCCTTCTCGGTCCAGGAAGTGAGGCGCTGGGCAGGGTGAGGTGGGATTAAAGTTAAGTGACCCCAAAGACAAAGAAGCTCAGAAGCCCAGCGACACCATGGAGTTTCCTGGTTTGCGCGGCAGGTACTTCATGGACCGCACTATCTCCCTCACGGGCCCGGAGGGAGAAGCCTTCTGGCGCCGGGGCCTCAGGACACCCCAACCTCCAGGACCAAATTCCACTCACTCAGAGGTAGGTCGAGAGCCCCTCCTGACTCGAGCCATTTGAGCGTTGCGTTGGCCTTCGAGTGGTCCTTTGCACAGGCGTTTTTGCAGGATTTGCAAGCACCCATTTCTTTGCAGATAGGCTCTGAGGGTTCTACGGGCGGTGAGGCCAAGTCGCAGGGGAGCTGCCGGAGGATCCTGAAATGCTGGTGACTGGCGAGGAGGTCGCCTCTGCAATGCCCGGCCCAAAGGCTTGGGCCAGGCCGATTTCGGATTTCGGGGACGTTGCGGCCAACTCCGTGTCGAATGGTGGGTGAAAGCCCGAGGTTAGCTTGGTTGGAGCAGCTGGTTGGCGAAGGCAGGGGTCCCAGCCGCTTGCTTCCCAGGCTCTTTTGTGAGTCAACAGGACTGCAAAAAAAGCGAGCCCTGTCCCAGGGCCTGGTGATGAGGAGGCCGGCAGACTCGCTGGAGCAAGTCACGGACCCTGAGTGAGCTCTCAGGACTCAGCAGATGATGACGAGGTTCGGCACGTTCAGTCAGTCTGCGCTCAGAAAGCCATTCTCCTTTTTTGCATTCCGAGATCCATCAGGACTTTGTTTAATGAGAGTCTTTGTAATCCAGAACCTGTTGCAGCCCATTGACTCCTAAAGCAAGGTGTTTTGGGACGGGGAGTTGTGAGTGCCAGGATGAGCCTGAGAGGGAGGCTGGAACAATGGGCTTCGGGGTGGGGATGCCACACATGTCAAAGTAGTGTGCGCACATGACTCGGTGACCAGATTCGACATTGGCTTGAGGCTCCAGCACTGACTCCTGAGGCCCAGGCAAGTGAGTTGGGTTATTGCCACCGATAATCCACAAATACATTGGCCTCAAGATGGCAAAATAAAGCCTGTTTGGTTAGAGAAGCAAAGAAGCAGGGGTTGGGGAGGGGAGGGCGGGGTAAAGGTTTGGGAGCAGTTGAACAGCCTTGGGGATAACTTTCTATTGTGGCAGGAATTTGCAATCTCGACTCCTGCGCTGTTTGCACTTCTTTTGCCCACACGGTTGGCCTTGCGATTTGCACACTGAAAATGGAACTCGGCTTCGCAGGCGATGGCGAGGCGCCTCAATCCGTGGGCCACTTACGTGGCATTCACCTCCCAAGGGCAGAGCTTGTGCGGCTCATTGCCTTTTGACAGCAAGGCCTTCATGATTTGGTGTGTGTGTGTATAAGTCATTTTGCCCGCAGCGTCAAGGGTTCGATAACATCAGACACAAAATCAGCCAATGGTAAGCTGGACGTTGGTATGATGTGCGACAAACAAGTCGGTTCAAGCCTTGTTCCGGCGCACGGGGGCAAAATGCAGGCACAGGATGTTTCCTTCCCCGGGCGCTCGGACGCCTCAGCCACAAACAAGCAGGTCTTTCCCGGCCTCGACTGCATATCTCGCTGAGAGCGGCATGTTCGACGGGAGCATCTCAGAGCCAAAGGCGCAGTTGGGATTTGTGGTTTGGGGATTGGAGCCTTCAACAAGGAATCCAAGTCGCCAAATCAGGGGAAGCTGGCAGGGCACGGTGGCCGAGATGGAAGGGTGTACTAAGGACGCACCATCGTTTAATGTGAAAGGACACCGTACCAGACACTGATGGCGGGCCCAACTGGTTTTGACACGGGCGGTTGTAGACATGGGCAGGCCCCCAATTAATGGCCTGTGAGTTTCCAAGCTCGTCAAACTCATTGTAACCAGCTTGTTCTGCCTCCACCGTTCCATGCCCAAACGATAGAATGGAACGAGACACGCTGTGGATGGACCATCCCAACTGGTTGCCTTCACTGTGGATTTTGTCCATGCCAGTATGTCCCCAACCAGCCAAAACATCTCCAAAAGCCCATCGGAGTCTAGTTAAGGGTTCCTCCATGTTCCTATCAGCAGAGAATCTGAGCCGTGCTCAACTCGCCAGGTGAGCCTTGCGGGGCGCGGCCGCCGATCGGAGAGCCGCGCGGAGTTCCTCAGGCGCCAGGCCCGGGAGCGCGAGGACCGGGAGCGCACCTTGGCGTTTGCGATGGTTTGCTTCTTTTTTCGCGTTTGCGTTTTTTGTTTTTGTGTGTGTGTGTGTGTGTATGTGTGTGTGCGCATGCTATGTTTTTGCTGTTGCTTTTGTTCCATGCTTGGTTGTTTGTTTGTTTGATTTAAGTCATTCTTTGTTGGTTTGTTTTCGATTTGTGTTGGTCTTATGTTGGGCTTTGAGCGGGGGAGGGGTATTGTTTCGGCGTTTTGCTTTGCATGCGTTTGTTTCAGGGGTGCTGGCGTCAGTCTGGTGGGTACTGCGCTTCGTGGTATGTGAGATGTGTGTCTGTGACATTTGTCAGTGTGTGTGTTTTGTTTACTTGCGCACCTCAAGCTTTGTAGTGGCTGGGGGCCCAAGCGTAGGCGATCGGAATCGTACTTGCCCGTACACATTTGGGCAGCGCTCTTTGGGCAGCTTTCCTGGACCCACTGTGAACAAAGCACCCGCCCTGCGAAGCGGGTGTGACCGCCCGTGACCCATGCCAGCAGACGTCCACAGGCAGAAAACGAGTCATGGTTCCCAGAGACGCTGCTCCGTCCTCAGGAAAACGAGTCCGGGACATTGCGGCCACAAAGATCCAGGTCCGGCATTGGGCAGCGCGCCGTCGCCTGGAGACAGATGGGAATCTTTTTGGAAGCTGCTTTGCCCAAGGCAAAGGACGCAACTGGTGGAACACTTATCTGCCTTGTACGCCGGATCGAATGCTTCAAACCTTTTTCAGC
This sequence comes from Effrenium voratum, assembly GCA_963377175.1. Taxonomy (NCBI): domain Eukaryota; class Dinophyceae; order Suessiales; family Symbiodiniaceae; genus Effrenium; species Effrenium voratum. The sequence goes on from CAUJNA010003229.1 coordinate 147,088, forward strand.
TTCTATTTTTCACGGGCTACGTTGTGCGCGCGTCTGCCGTTTGAACACCGCCTCAGAGCCGCAGGCGGCGTGGCGGCGCCACCGCTGCCGCCGTGCTGCCAAGGCGGCGCAGCGGCAGATCTTCGACGCGCGCCTCGCGGACGTGGCCAAGGCGGGCGGAACGATTGGAGGAGCACGGAGAAAAAAACAAGGTAAAGCAGAGGCCAAAAGGAGCTTTGGCCAAGCCTATGCCCTTTGCCAGAAAGTGGAGGAGTTGCAAGCGAGGAATGCCAGCAAACCAGAAAAGGAACCCCCTGAGAGCCACGTGTGTGTGTGTGTGTGTGTGTGTGTAAGTTGCATTAAGATTGCCCGGGCGTGGATTGTGCGTGTAAAGTGTGGCTTGGGTGTGGCCTTGTTTGAGGTACCTTTTTCAGTGCTGGCTTGAAGGGAAAGCCAAAGGGAAGCCGCCCATTTTGCGGCTTCCCTGATTTCAAGACATGCCCACAATGGATTCTGTCAGCTGTCGCTGCTAATAATTGCACTGGTGGCTGGCCCCGTCTTTCGTTCAGTGGACTCGTTTCATACGTTTTATGTATAGCTGATCTGGGAGTGGGTAGCAGCGTCATAGGTGGAGAGTCTCCTACCAGAAGACAAGAGGGCCGTGCTCGTAGTCAATGCTCTGCAGAAGTATCTGCTGCTGGGCCGCACGCAGATGTTGGCAGTGCATTCTGATTTTCCGGCGGCTGCGCCTGGACCAAGCAAGCCATGCGCCAGGCTGCGGCCGTTCACTTTCTTCTTCTCTGGCGGCGAGGAAGTTCTCCCTTCACTAGGGCTTGAGGCAGTAAAGCCTGAGACTGTCCAGTTCAGTTGAAATCACTTGAATGCAGCAAAGAGCTACGCGTTGGAAAGCAGAACGGGGTAAACTGCAGGTAATGTTTTTTGGCATGTGATTAGCCATGGTTCATATCATCATCAGGGACGTCGCATTAGTGACCGACCTGTGGTGTTTTGGCTCAAGTTTTGGGTTCCGTCGCGCCTCGAATGGGCGTCGCCGAACCCCTGCGTCGACCGACGGCATCTCGGGGGAGAAAGAGACCTCGGGCCGCCGCCAGGTTGGTAGGGACCAGTCGTGCGGCCTGTTGTCGACCAAGGTTGCGGGTTAACCCTTTTCTTGTTTGGTTTGTTTTCCTTTGGTTGTTGTTCTCTGGTGTGTGGGAAACCCTGATCTTTGGGACCGGGGATTGGTTTGCTTTTGGGGAACCTTTCTTTTGTGGCTTGTTTACCCCAACTTACCCATTGCCTGGGCACAGGCTCGTGCCCGAATCACAGGTTATCAGCCGTAGGACTTTCCTACGCGCTTGAGACCATCAACTACAAGCTCTATGTCGACCCCACGATCTCGAAGGAGCGTCGTGGATGAGGAGGCCATCCTAGGTGGCCTCCGCTCAGGTGAGGACCTACCGGACTATGACTACGAGGATTTCGAAGCAGGTTCGACAGGTCAGGACCGCAGGGGTGAAGATCCCGGTAGGGATACACCCAGGAGCCGTGGCAGGTACGCCGACGATGGAGACGATCGTATTTTCCGCCAGGCCACTGATGACGAGCAGCGAAGGGTTTACTCCGATAGGAGTGGCTCTGAATCAGGTCACAGGCGCGGACATTTTGACTTCATCAGCATGGCGATGGACATGGCCCGCCCTCATTCGGATGACCCGGAGGCCATGCCGGTTCGACCTCCGAGATCTCTTGTTCCAGGTGAGTCGCAGGTCTCGGATGAGCTTGAGAATAGGCCGCAGGGACCAGGGACTATGGTTCTGGTTCCGGGAGGTATCCCGGGCCGATGCACTGGTTCTCAAAATCCAGGTCAGTTTGATGAGCACGAGGAGCGGAAATTCACGGACTTCGGGTACGATGATCTGTTGAAATCAACCGCAGGTTGGGGCAGTAGCTCAAAACAGGGATCTGATGCCGATAGGCCTAACCCTATCACTGCCAAATCTGAGTCTTATGATGGCGAAGATTACAATTTTGCGGATGAAGAGGAGAGCCATTCGCGCCGAAGTGTAGGCGACCGTGGGGCTGTAAGGACTAGGCCTGCCGCTGCCAAGTTTGAGGTCGATGATGATGACGAGTATGCCGCATTTGCGGATCGCCGTGATGAGGAGGAGGATCAACCACGACGAAATGCTAGGATCCGTGATGCTGCGAGGCCCAGGAGCCTCTCTCGTGGAGCCGCCAGGGACCTTCGCGTTGACAGGGATGCCCGAAGCGAGAGAGAGAGAGCCAGGGACAGTCGGGAAGTTCTTCGGGGATTGGAGGCCATCCATGACCGTGAGGGACCGGTAGGTCCCCCGGCGATTGGTGATACCCCGAATGTTCCCCCTTTTCCCAACATTACGTTTGGAGGTCCGTTAAATCAGAGAGACGTGAACTCGAACCGGGTTACTGGTTCGCCGAGGGTCACTGAGCGGGTTGCCGATGTCGTTGGGAGAGGTGCAAGAGATGGCCGGCTTGCCGATGCACTCGGAATCGAGGATCGTCCGTCGATCGCTAGCCCGTTAGGGCGAGATACCAGTGACCTTGAAACGCTAAGGTCTAGCAACGAGTTCACACCTCAATGGGGCTCGACCGCCAGGGAACGTAGTGCTTCTGCGAAGAGACCGTCACCCCTGGCCATTGAGACCGATAGGTCAAAGGCGAGGAGGGCTAGCCCCTCACCAATGGACTCGACTCCGCAGGATGAGGAGATGCCTGATCCTGCTGATGTTCACATCCACTCTACTCCCGAGTCTCGTGCGTCCCATGTTGATCCCCGTTCCGGCGATAGCCGTAGAAGGGGGTCTACCCCTAGCAGGCCATCTGGGGTTGGTGATAATCCTGTGGATGACCCCAGAAGATATGCTAGAGCTAGTGGGGCTCCTGAGAGGATCGAGATATCGACTCCTCCAGCACTCAGGTCTCATTCTTCCGGTGAATCAGGTGACGCTAGGGCAAAGGAGGTGTTCGATTTGCACATCCAGGAGATGCTCGAGAGAGGTGAGGTTTCTGGCTCAGTCGCGAAAGCGTTCCATATTTTTGCTGACCAGATCAGGTTACTGAACGGTCAAGTGAGTTCCATGCGAAGGGAATGGAGCGACGAGAATCAACAGACGAAGGACAAGGTCGATCGACTGGCAGCTGAGGTTGCGACTCAATCTGATGCCGGGAGGATGCGAATGATAGTTCAACGGTTCGCAAGGGAAGTTATTCCCGATAGCAGGCCATTGTGAGGCAAGCCATCGATGAGCAAGCCGAGGTCGTGGAGCAGAGGATTAACCTACTGTCCCACGAGGTCCATGAATCTGTCAAGGGACAATGAGGCATCGACTGATCGGCTTCGCCTGATGATTCAGGAGAATAGTGAGGCTGCCCGCAGAAGCCATGCTGCTTCTGAGGACGAGATCCTTAAGGATTTGGACAAGCTTGAGAAACGGATGTTCTCGGTAGAGAAAACCGTTGGGATGCGGACACCAGCAGGTGTATGGAACCCGAATCCTGTCGCGCATCCGTCCGATAGGGCCAGCGGCAGTGTAGTGGACGCAAATTTCAGGGAGTTAAACCTGAAGATCGAGAAAGCTCTCCTTGAACACGAGACATTTGCCAAGTGGGCCTCTGAATCTATTGAAGGGATCAATGAAGAGCACACTCGTCTTGTTAATCGAGTGTCGAGGCTGCAGAGTGGAAGGGGGTCTCAGGAGGTCGATAGACCATCAGAACATGATTCCCCGCAGGACTGGCATGAGGCTATTGACGAGGTCAATCGGAAGATCCAGGATCTGGCTCGAGGAATTCAACGTCAACGTCGGGATCATGACGACATCATTTCAAGGTTTGAGACCGTGAAATCACATGTTGAACAGTATGAAGCGAGATCGGCAATTGTGAATCGGGTCGTTGATAACATTCAAGGACAGATCCGTAATCTTCCTGCAAGCAGTGACCAAGTGCAGCCTGCCGTTAGGCGAGAACTCGGCTCGTTCCGGAGTACGCTTGAAGGCGTTATGCGGAGAGTCAGATTAATGAGGCTCCTCAACAACCCAGAGAGACACGGAATGTTGGTTACGATGCATTTGCGGGGCAGGGACATAGGATCAGGTCTCCGACGCCCACACCCGGGGAAGGTGACGGCCGGGGTACTGGCCGTCCGGTGAGACCAGGCGGAGGTGTCGGCTTGCCTGACCAGGTTTTGCCGAATGTGCCCGATAGGGTCGATCCTTCTCGTGCAGACAGGCATCCCATATATCCCGTTAGGGAGAGGTCCGAAAGCAGAAGCCGGAGGGCTCGGGGATTACCTGACAGGTCGCATTCACCGCCAGGGCGTGCGAGGGATGGCCCCCGCGCGCGCGCAAGGGGGGACATTTCTGTTTCTCCAAATAGGGATGTGGGTAGGAATAGGAGCCCGAGGCCTGCCGCCGTCCCCGATAGGGGATCTGAGGCCCGAAGTCGGCAATCAAGGGGGGAGAGGCCAATCCGCGATAGCGGGAGCATCTCTCCGAACCTGGATAGACCGATCCGCGATAGCGGGGACGTCTCTCCGAACCCAGACCGTCATCCAGGAGGTGGTAGGGGTATTAGGGCCCATGTCGATACCCAGAGTCCCGGCGATGACTGGAGGACTCCTGGGAGCAGAGCTAGTGCAGACGTCCCAAGTCCCGGCGAGAGGTGGAGGGCCCCTGGAGCTCCATCTGATCGTGGACAGGCCTCGGAACCGGCCACGAGAGGCGCTCCCAGTGCCGGTGGCCCAGGTGTGCCAAAGATTTGCGCCCTCGATGACCCCAACGACCGTAGGCACCCGGACGCTGAATTTTCGTGTGTTACATGCAATCGTGAGTTTTGCAGGCTTTGCCGGGGCGATGATGGTGACTGTAGTAATTGTCAGTTTTTGAAAATGAAGTGCTGGGCATGTCGCAAGAATGCTCAGGAGGTCTCCATGTATTTCTGCACGGATTGTGGGACCCACGTCTGTGAGAATCACAGTTACTTTGGAGATGATGGCCTTGAGCGATGCGCGCGCTGCAATATTCGGCATGAACGCGCTCAAGCTGGACCGCCCCCTCCTCCTCCTCCTGGGGGAGGTGGTGGGCAAGGCGGACCACCTGGTCAAGGCGGGAGCGGAAGCGGTGGTCATGGTCATGCTCCACTTCCACCACCAGGTCCTGGGCATCCTGGCGGAGGCCAAGGTCCCGCTGGGCCCCCTGGCGGCCCGAGTGGAGGGGCGCCTACCGGGGGTTACCCTGGTGGAGCACCCGGGTTCCATGGCAGTGCTGCTGATACTCAAGGAACTGGGAACAATCAGTGTGGTTCCAGCTTCTATGGTCCTGCCTACGGAGGTGGCGTTAGTCACCAAGGGGTTGGCGCTGGCGTTAGTCAGTCTAGCAATGCTGCAGGTTACCCCTCAAGTGTTGCGAGCGGTGGTAGCCTTGGGCCAGGTCTTAGCCTCGGTTATAGTGTGAATGGTGCCGGTAGGCAGGGAGATGGTGGTCTTCTCCCTGAAGCCTTGAGGGGAGATGATGGACGGGACAGGTGCACTAAGTGTAGCAGGATCCCTGAGCCTGGTTTCCCTCTTGTTCCTTGCGTTGGTTGTGGAATGAGGGCTTGTGAAGTTTGTTGCCCTATGCCTGCTAGACTGTGTGAAAGTTGCAGGATTACCTCGTGTACCCCGATAGGGGCTCTTATTTCCACCGTTGTCGATAAGGATCGGTTCCATCATAAGTGCAACACGATCGTGCTGCCTGCTGAGCCGACAGCTGATAAGCTGCGGGAGTGGCTTTCCGAGATCAAAGAGAGGGTCAGGAACGCTTTCAGCTTTGACTCTGACTACGCGTTAGCGTGGATTTCAGAGACTGAGAGGCTCGACTATGATGCTCTTGGCGGGCCCTGCAAGTACCCGATTTTGGACTCAAACTTCACGAGTGCTATCAGGGAGTGTATCAAGACCAGGGCTGTCAGGGACAAGATGAATCGCCTGACCGAAGCCGCTCAGAATATGAATCCCCCCCAGGGTATCAAGGGGAGACAGATCTTGAAGCTTCTGCTGAACCACCTGCAGACTGGAGTCGAGGACGACCAGACCTTCAAAATTGCTGAGTTGACCAGTCTCAAGTGCCGGCAGACAGGTCACTCTGATGATGAAGCAAGGCTCCGGAGTTATCTGAGCACCTGGGACAATCTCATTTCTGGGATTAGGAAGAAGATCGATGATGGGGTACTATTGGCTGTGTTCATCGAGAACGTTCGTCATCTGCGCTGTATGCGGCCTGACATTGAGAGGTGGGATCGCGATGTGACCGTTAGGTCGTTCGCGTGGCTTTATAAGGCTTGTCAGGACTGTGTCGAACGGTGGCAGAAGCGCCAGAACACGCTCCAGATGTACCAGACCTTTCATGAACAGAGGTCACGATCAGGCTCTCAATCCCGGGAGAGGGATCGGCATCCTGGTGCCCCTGGTGTTGTGCGGAGATACGATCCACTTGCCAGGAAGAGTGATCCTAGTCCTTCAAGGTCCGTTAGGTCCGGAAGGGATGGGAAACCCGACGGAAAGCCAAGATCATCTTCGCCCGGAAGGAGCAGTCAAAGGGACAGGGCTTCACCAGGAAGAGGCAGTCAGAGGGACAAGCGCACGCCATCTCCCAAGTCGCCGAGAAGACAGTCCCCTGCTGGACCTGCTGATCGGGCGTGCTGGGAGTATACGAAGACTGGGAAGTGTCAATATGGCCGGGAATGCAGGTTCGAGCACGACAAGAGCCCAAGGAACCCCGCTGCGCCTTCTACGCCGAGGACTGGAGATAGGCCCGATAGGGACAAGCCTATGTTCTTCGGATACTGCTACGACTGGATGTATGGCAAGTGCACAGCTCAGCCGTGCAAGTACCTGCATCAGAAGCCACCACCAGGCACGAAGCCCATCACGCCTCGTTCCACTGCTGGTCCGGTTGTTGAGGATGAAGAGGGGGATACCCCTAGATCGCCTACGCCCAGTCCTCCCGATAGGGAGGCGAGGCGTCTCGACAGCCCCGCTCAAGGATTGACGGATTTTTAGGCGGGGCGGGCCGTTACCCTGAGGCCAACCGTGTTGTTGTGGCGTGTCCAGCTATGTGGGCTGTTGCCCCAGCTACCGGTGGGTCTGCACCGGGTTGCCTCCCTCCTTGCGTTAGCAGTTGGGAGAAAAGCGAGCGAGGCGCATTGTTCTTCTCCGGCACTACCGGTGGAGGTCCTAAATGGGACCAAGTCATCTGGAGACGGACAGTTGACGCAAATGGGACCGTAATAGAGGATATCGGGGTGAACTTTAGTGATCGCCGAGCAACCTTGTTCAGGAGACTCCCAAGACGAAGTGATACCAAGACGACGTTTTGGTATTGCGATGATGCGGAGGCTGTACTCTCCTGGAGGAACAAGTACTTCCCGAAGGGTCCCGGTAGGGAACCTCTCAGGGTCAAGATTCCCGATCTTCCTGATGTGTTTGTTGTCTCGATTGAGAATGACAATACGGGTAGGGTCGTGAATCGTTGCCGTGAGGCTGGATACAGCCATCCAAATGCGATTAAGTTCCCTTCGCGCAAGAGAATTGCTAGGGAGGTTCAAAGTGCTCTGATAAGAGCAGCGGCTGTTCATGCCCAAGTGCTCTTAGACGATGACGAGGACATCGACACCAACCCTGGGGATGTGCGGGGACATCGCGTTGTAAGAAAGCCGAAGTACACTCAGAAGGTTGCTGCACCTGTTGGATACGATGGGGTGAGGTGGCTGGTAGATACTGGTTGCCCAATGGATCTGGTCGGTCTCGGTGATTTGAAAGGACCCGATAGGGCCCTGATTGCCAAAGGCGGACACACTCATGCGCTGCACACTGCCAACGGGGCGACTCGCACCGCTGGTCGTGTTGATGCTGATGTTGGCAACCTGGACGAGGTGATTGAGGCACACGTCCTTGAGTCCACTCCATCCATCATATCCGTTGGAAAGCGTTGTATGGATATGGGATACTCGTTTGTATGGGCTGCAGGTTGCAAGCCTACTCTCACGTGTCCTTCGGGCCGGACGGTGACATTGGATGTCATCAACAACGTGCCATATCTTCCTCATGGTGACACTCAGTTCGTTTCTCCCACTCTTGATGATGCTGAGCCAATCCCTGCTATGCCTGCCCCCGGGGCGGCGTATCGAGGGCTTGAAGCCAGCGAGATTCCGCCGTGTAGGTCTGAGCTTACGGCCAAGAGTGAGCTACAGGACACCTGGCGCACTGAGCGGTCGGGCCATGTTGTGAAGGAGCACCGGCTTCCGCGTAAAGCAAAGTTTGTGCCGACAGGTGATGATTGTCCCGTTGGGGTTGATCGATTGGACAACTACAGGAAAACTGTCGTTCACCGAAATGGGGTTACCCATGAGGTGCTGGTTGATAGTCTATGGGAGTTATCCGAAAGAGATCAGCATGCGATAGCATCTGATGTCCCTTGGACGGGTGAAACGTGGTTTCGGGTCAAGTGCGAGACCGTTGCTCTTCCCGGAAAGCGGAACAGGGGGGTGAGGGCGATAGCCACTCACCACCTTTTCCTGGCCCGGGGGAAGGGGATGATGGTGACATTGTCGAGATAAACTTTCTCTCCGGACTACGCACAGAGGCTGAGTGGCGGGCAGATGCTAAGACGCTTCGTCATATGCTCACGCATCTCCCGAAGAACCCCTATTGCCCGCACTGCCAGCGTGCGAAAATGGAGAATGTCAAGCTTCGCCGCAAAGGTGGTGCTGCTGCGCATGACGTGGTAAGTTTCGGGGACCTAACCACCGCCGACACGATGGTGTTGAGAGGATTGAAGGATCGAGGCTTTCATGGCGAAGCAGACGCGATAGTGTTCTATGACCTCGCTACTGACTACCTCGAAGTCCTTCCTGTGCAGTCCAGATCCCGTAGCAATACGCTGGAGGCATTTCGCAGGTTTGCAGGGGGGCAAACTCTGAAGTTAGTGTACAGCGACCAGGCCCCAGAGCTGAAGAATGCTGTCACTACGCTTGGAGCATTGCACCGGCTTTCTACACCGGGCATGCCCAAGACCAACGGCCTGATCGAGAACAAGGTCAAGCTTGTTCTCCATGGGGCACGTGTGCTCCTGCGTCAAGCTGGATTTGAACCTCGATGGTGGCCATTTGCCGTTAGGCATTTTTCCATGGCAAGGAATATTGAAAATCGCGGTGAGGGATCACCGTGGATGCGACGCCACGGTGACGGGAACTTCAGCGGAGTCATTCTGCCGTTTGGTTGTCTGGTCGACTTCTACCCCATTGCTCCCAAGATTCGCAGGGATAGAAAGGGGGGGGTTCAAAACGCCCAAAACGACTTCAGACATGCTGGAAAGATCGACTCAGAGGACGTTGATGAAGGAGGAGACCACTGGATCGCAAATGAAGACGAGAAGGTTCTCACTCGCGTCCACGTTGAAGCGCGAACCGAGCTCTTTATCCCGATAGGGACGAGCTGTCCAGTCAAGATCAAAGACCTTGGCAGGAGGCGGAGCACAGTCCTCAACTATCTGGACGGATCGACCGAATTTGTTGTTGACGAAAACTGGCTCCAGGCCGAGAACGACCGTGGAGGTAACCACGAATGGACTGGAGAAACTCATTTCGACTGTGATTTTGATCAGATCGATGAGGACGAGGCCGAGATCTATGAGAACGAGGAGTATGAACCCGAATGCAACGACGAACCGGACTTTGTTCCCATTGATGAGGTAGAGGTTGAAGAGACAAGCGTCACTACTGCCCTGCCCGCCGAGAAGAAAGAGCGGGACTTCATCAAGATAGAGGAGGATCCGAAGTTCGCCCCATCTTCCAAGCCAGGCCTATTTCTGGGCTATCGGTTAGAACCAGGGGGGCTGTGGAAGGGCGACTATCTCGTTGCTGATCTCGAGCACATCCAAAGGGGTCTCAGGAAACCAAGTATACACCAGGTCAAACGTATCTGGAAGAACCCTGAGGAGCCCTACGTGTTCCCGATGTTGGCATCCTATGACGCTAGGACTCGGACCATTCGGGAGGCGTTAGCTGACCGAAGAGCCGACTTTAAGCCGAGTAAGAAGATCAGGGATGAATTCGACTTTGATGAAGGTCGATTTGATGATCCTGATGATGATGACGATGACCAACAGGACGAGGGGGGCGGTAGCTCTTCCAAGTCTGATGGGGCCATTCAGAGCAAGGCTGTCCAAGGGAGTGGTGACGCGTGCGTCTCAGATTACTGGGAGCGGCACGACGAGGACAGCGCCTGGTATCGCATCCACGTTGAGGTGCGGAAGAAGTTCTTCGGGACGACGAACGAGGACCTTCCTCCAGGTGGTCCTTCGCATGAGGAGCTTGACACCGTTAGGGTCACGCACATGCGGGGGCTTGATGCCGTTGGAAATTGGGTGAGAGATGATCGTCATCACGATGCTCCCAATCATCGGCATTTCACGCGTGGATTTTGGACTGGTGTGACCATCCTCTTTGATAAGGGATGTGCTCCCCACGGTAGGTTTAAGCCAAAGGAAGAAGGAGCCAAACCTGCCGGAGGTCCGAAGAAGGGTCATAAGCTGCACGGAGACAGGATCGACTATGGCCAATCCGCCGATAGGCGTGAGCGGCCATACGCAGGCACCGGAAAACCCAATTCAATTGATGCGGATAGTTGGAGACAGATGTCTACCCGGTCTCGGGAGATATATGTTCAAACCGAACGGGAGTTATCCCTAAGGGAAGAAAGACGCCGCGAACATCCTGAGAGGGACCCGGCTGCTCCAGCGCCTGGCCGCAAGCTCCTCATCGAGTTTGCGTGTGAACCTGACTCGCGTTTGTCCGCAGTGATGATGGAGTGTGGAGGCGATGCAATTCGCGTTCACGTTGGCTCATTTGACATCACCAAAGCCAAAGACGTTAGTCGGCTTATTGGGATCATCGAGGATAATCCTGGGTGTGACCTCTGGGCGTCAATTCCGTGCGGACCGTGGAGTACATGGCAGTATGTCAACCTTTCGATCCACGGTGCTGAGTTTGCATCACACCTGAATGATCTGAGAAGGAATTCTCAGGTAATGTTTGCGGCATTCCTGCGGGCCTCCCGAGCCGTTAGGCGAGGAGGGGGCAGGGTTGCATTTGAGTGGCCTAGACACTGTCTTGGATGGAAGCAACCGTTCATGCAGAGGTTTCTTGCTGATCCTGATGTCGAGACCGTAGATTTCGACGGCTGTGACTTCGGGATGCAGGATAAGGACGGTGTGCCAATCAGGAAGCAGTGGAAGGTTGCGACGACCTCCAAGGAGCTCATTGACGAGCTGTCGGGTCGGAAGTGCAAGCACGAGAAGGGATACCTTCATGCACGCATTGAGGGGTCGGTCACCCCAACGACTGCTCTCTATCCAAGTGCGATGTGCGAGGCAATCGTTGAAGCATGGTACCCAAACGGCACGTTCAAGAAGGTCGCGAATGCTCTGCCGGTCGAGGTTGACTCGGTTGAACAGCGATGGAAGAAGAAGCCGAATACCTTGTACGTTAGTCTTAACAGTGAGACTGCCAAGATCCCGACGCGGGCTACTTCGGGGAGTGCGGGTTTGGATACCTATGCCTCTGAGGGAGCATGTATTCCCGCAGGGGGGTCAGGCTTGGTCAACACCGGAATCTCGATAGAGATGCCCGCTGGGGTATATGCTAGGATAGCTCCCAGGTCAGGACTAGCCGTGAAGAACAGGATCGCTGTAGGCGGTGGGGTCATTGATCCCGACTACGACGGAGAGATCAAGGTCATTCTCTTTAATCATGGGGGTGAGGACTTTATCGTAAATCCTGGGGACCGCATTGCGCAGATAGTACTGGAGCGTGTTATGCTCATCGACGCGTCAATCGTTCCTAGGAAAGCCAAGCGGGGAACCGATAGGGGATCCGCGGGTTTCGGAAGCACTGGTATAGCTGCTGCTGCCCCTACGATTGGATCTGATGGAAGGACCTTTGAGTTCTCTATGCCCAGGGGGGAGATATCCCTCTCTCATCGGCCAAAGAGCTCGGGTGTCTTTCCTCCTTTGTACGCTTGTGTCGCTAGGCCAGTGAACAAGAAGGAACAAGCTGGAAATGCCAAGGCTAAGGCCGCTCTTCAGAAGGAGTGGGACAAGTTAACTTCGCAAGGATGCTGGGACTTGTCGACTGTCCAAGAGTGGCATGATGTTGCGGCCAAGGCACGTAAGGAAGGGGAGAAGATCCATGTTGGTAGAATTTTCGACATTTGTGTCGAGAAGAATCACGAGCTGCCGGAGGACGATCCAAATCGCAAATATAAAGGGCGAGTCGTGTTCGAGGGATGTTTCGTCCGTGATGAGATCGGGCATTGGGCCCTGTTCTCCGAGAACACCTCCTGCCCCGCTACTATGGCGGCGGGTAAGATGGGTGATGCTCACGGGTTACTCCCAGGGAATCTTCTGGAAGTGAGTGATGGGGAGTCCGCGTACACTCAGGCCCGCTTGAAGGGAAAGAAGACTTGGGTGAGGATTCCTCGCGACCAATGGCCACCTGAGTGGTTCGACGGCAGCGGAAATCCCAGGTATAAGGATCCAGTCGTTGTCCTCGTGCTCGCACTATATGGGCATCCAGACGCTGGCACCTTTTGGGAGCAGCACTGTGAGGCAATGCTGAAGAAGGTCGGTTACGTCAAGGTGAAGGATTGGGCCAGCGTGTTTAGGCATGAGGAGCTCGACCTCTTCCTTGTCGTGTACGTGGATGACTTCAAGATGAGTGGGCCGGCGAAGAACATCGCAGAAGGATGGGCGCTGATCTCAAAGGTCATCAAGATGGAGGAACCAAGGCAGCTCAAGAGATATCTTGGCTGCGAGCACGAATTCACGCAACAGGTGGTCAAGGGTCACTTTGACCCGAGACTGGCGTGGACGGTCGGCAATCCTCCTGATAAGGAGCAACCCGACTTGAGGTTTGGTCCAGAGGGGTTACTCTCTAAGGACATCCCCAAGCCGGAAACCACGATAAGGTTCATCAAGTACAGCGAGAGCAGCTTCATGCAGGCGTGTGTCGATAGGTACATTGAACTGTGTCAGGGAAAGTACCCGAAGAAGCTGCAGAAGGTTGAAACTCCGTTCCTGGACGAGAGCAAGCCGGAGTTTGACGAGAATTCCGTCAACCCTGAATTTGACAAACTCTTCAACCAGGCGATGGACATGGAGACCGTCAATGCGCAGCCAGGATGCCTCGGAGATGACGCGGCGGCGGTGCTGATGAAGGTTCTCTACGGAGCTCGGATGGGCAGATATGACCTGATTCGTCCCGTGCAGGCGTTAGCCAGCCGGGTCACGAAGTGGAATCATCTATGTGACCGCAAGCTCCACAGGTTAATTTCATATGTGAACTCTACGCTCGATCTTCATTTGTACGGTTGGGTGGGCGATAGCCCAGAGTTCATTGAGTTGGTTGCTTACTGTGATGCGGATCTGGCTGGGGATCGTACTGATTCCAAGAGCACGTCGGGAGTGCTTATTTGCCTTGTGGGTCCTAGGACCTACATGCCCATCACTGGAGTAAGCAAGAAACAGACTTCCGTTTCGAAGTCGACTCCTGAAGCAGAGATTGTTGCTCTCGACCATGGAGTGTCCAAGGAGGGAATGGCATTAGCTACCCTCTGGCAGCACGCTATTGGGAAGGGAAAGGAGACCCAGCCGTTTATTATCAACGTGCTGGAGGATAACGAATCGGCATGCCGGATCGTTATAACTGGGAATAATCCCAACATGCGCTATATGTCAAGGACGCAGCGCATTGACATCTCGTGGCTCAACGAACGTTTTAATGCTGGAATTTTTCGGTTCGTTGCGTGCCCGTCTCACTACCAAGGCGCAGACATTTTCACTAAGGCCTGCATTGACAAGGTCGTGTGGAATAGAAATCTGCACACCCTTGGTATGTTTCTGCCGGGATACCTGCAGGAATATTTGGCCCAACCCACCCAACCCTGTCTTAAGCCCCCTGCCGCTCCTGGACTGCCCCCGCTTAGGGGGGTACGCATGGAATCAGGTGCAAAATCCGGTTTCAATCGGCTCATTGAGAGGTTACTCTCTGAGTACGAGGGAATCGTGATTGACGAGGAAAAAGGAGGGAAAAGATGCGAGAAAACTATTATTGCGGACCAGGCGATAGCCGGAGTTCTTGCGTATAGTGATCTTTGCAGGGTTGTCACGCTTCAAGTTGCTCCTGGTTACAGGAATCACATCATACGGTCTGGTAGGATTGAAGGCGATAGCCTTTGTTATGTTGTGCTTGTTCTTAATGATCTTGCACCCGATAGGGTTGATTCCAGGACTGGGAAGTGGGGACAGACCAGAAAGCTTAGGGATAGGACCGAGGCTGCCGTTAGGCAAAGGTTCAACTTGGCTTGTGATGCTCGGACCAGTGGATGCGTTCCGATCATTCTCTATCGACCTAAATGCAATATCTTGAAGGAAGGTGAGGTTGAAGGAATCGCCACCACGCATGGGTTTGATTGCAGGTCTGTTTGCGCTTGCCAATGTGGTCTCAAGAGGCATGGGATTGTGTTTAGGTGTTTTTCTTCTAAGTCCTTCAATTCGTTTTGGAGTACCTGCAAGATGCGAGGAGGGGATACTCTCTCTCAGCACGACCGATTGCTTGCTGTTGGGAAGTGGTTGAACAACTTCGTTGCTGCGTAGCGTTTGCTTGATCAAGTTGGCTCACACCGCGGGCAACCGCACCACATTCACAGGCGACACAATGCGCTTACTGACCAGAACGGAAGCATGAGGCAGGTATGCCTGTCACTAAGGTTTTTCTTCTGCTTCGTGAAGGACGGATTCTGTCAACTTTTCATCTTCTAGGTTCTTGTTCTAGGGAGAGGGTCTCTGGCCGATAGGCTGAGCCTTCTGAAGGACAGGGGAATTCTGGCCGGTAGGCTGGGTTCCCGGTTCCTCCGTGGTTCCGTGGCCGGTGGCCCGAACCTGCTGACGCATGGCGGCAGCTGGCGGAATGGGCCTGGGGCGCTGCATGGCGACGCCTCCGCGGCCGTCCTGGGACCTGGAGATGGGCTGGGTATGGAGAAGCCTAAGGCTGTGGCCAGTTGTTTGCTTGCGGGGTACCGCGAGTGGACGATTAAGGGGTTTAGGGGACAGGATCCGAAGTTCACCACGATTGATCCAGATATGGAGAAGGCTGATCAGCTGATTGAGGATGACAGTGCCGCGAGGTTCGACGAACTGGTTGGCAGAGTGTCCCACATCAGCAAGGACAAGCTTGACAAGTCCCACATGCCGGTGACGGACCATGAAAAGCTGATCCGGTACCGGGCGGTCAGGACTGCTGCGATAGTGGCGGAAATGAAGCGCCGGGGAGTGGAGGTTACGGAGATGAACGCCGTGCAGTTGGCGGCCATCCTCTGCGCTGCGGTTCCGACGGACCCTGCTTTCTTGCTTCCCTACCATATCGCGTTCGTGTTTGAGGAGAGCATTGAAAGTGGCAAGAGTGCGCTACCCATGGATAGCAGTACGGAGCCGGCAGCTGAACCATGCGGAGGAATGTGGGTTGGAGACCCGAAAGCCTGGCCGGAGTGGAAGACGGTTCACCCGCAGACTGCCTTGGTAAAGGCGGTCGCTGATCAGGCAGAGGCGGCATTCGGAGATCACCCTCTGTATAGTGGAGATGATTTCGGTGATGCGGAGCACCATTTCAACGCAATCCGTGCCTGGATGAGCGAGAGGCCGAACGCACTGTTCACGCCTCCGGAGTTGGTCGTGGACGCGATGATGCTGACGGAAGGGAGAAACAGGGAGGAGATCGTTAGATGTTCCTCGGGACGAAGGCTTTCGTCGGTCCCGTCGGTCAGGAAGTTCGCGTCGGCTGATGCGGGGGTACCTGCACGCGATGGGACAGATGTCAGGTGTGGTCACGTCCCTGCATGATGCCTTTGACTGGGACCGTAGACAGGTGTTGAGGATCTCGCCCAAGAACCCGGCGAGTGCCACTGATGTGGAGATTGGTCCCGACGATGGATGGGCATTCTTCGATTTGGCCATCAATTTCAGGGGCCAGACGGACACTGAAAAGGTCCTCATCCATGGAACTTCGCAATCTTCATTGTGGAGCATTCTGGGTGGTATGCAGGTTACTGCGTCCACCGCGAGCGATGAATCGGTAGGTGTGTGGACATCTTTGAAGGCGGTTGAGGCCCTGGGATACAGCACTCTGTCGCACTACGGTCAGAACACGTGGGCGAGGGTCGCGATTTGCATCGCGCAACCGGACGAGTCCGAGAATCTGTTCAGCGACAATCCCCACCTGAAGGGTGTCAAGCGAGGAGCCCAACGAGTGTTCCCGAACGCGAGGTTGGGGATCTGTGGGATCTGCATCAAGCTTGAGAAGCCTGCGGCGGACTCACAATATGTGGAGCTGTGCAACTCAGGGGGCGATAGCACCCTGCAGTACTACAACCCGTTCGTTGAATGGAATCCACATGCTCCATCGGTCGTGTGGGCTATGCACAAGTTCTTCCCAGAGAACTACATGGGACCGATAGGTCTATCTGTTGAAGAGGAGAACATGCGTGCTGCTCCAGGGACCCCTCAGGCTGCCGAAGCGGAAGGTGGGGCACTATTCGCCAGAATCGTGCCGAAGTCGAACATGTTTGAGGCCATCCGGGGTGAAACGTTTGAGCTCACACTAACGAAGGGATACCTTACCGAGATCAAGGACGAGGCAAAGGCCGTTGGTCGGGGTGCTCTCTTCCCGAAGGAGCTTGAGTGTTTCGAGCAAGCTAGGAAGGTGATGCGCCTGATCAGGAGTGGGAAGGTCATCCCGCCAAATCTGGAGCTGCCGAGGGGAGGATACTCCCGTGTGGCGGTCGATTCCGTACAAATGGAAAGGCTGTGGGACGCATGGGCAGTCGCCGTGTTAGCGGATGTGATGCTGTCAATCTACCCATCCATCGTTCTGCACGAGATGAGTCGCTACCAAGACAAGATGGTAATCTTGCTTCGATGTTTGGCGGCTAGTGGGACAGGTGCTGCGGTAAGGATCGCTACGGCCTTGGCGGCCGGGTACGGTCCTCCAGTGTTCAAAGAGGAGTCCGCGGCTCCGGATGCGACTGTGTTCTACCTGCTGGATCAGACGTTCAACACTGCATCTACGAAGAACAAGAAAGGGATGGACCCAGCCACATTGGCGGAGGACATCCTCAAGTGCAGGGCAAAGAACGATCGGTTGAGGGGTTCCCCAGATCACCGGCCGTTCAAGAACTATGAGGTACATTACGTGACCAGCACTCGTGATAACGAGGAGACATCCCTTCGGATGATGGTTGACAAGGCGTATGAGCTGATGGACAAGCGGGCTGACGACTGCATCCAGAAGTACGGCAATGCAGATGCCGCCAAGCATGACCTGTATGTCTTTGGTTTCCGTGGCTCCTACCTGTATAGGTGGGAGAGGAATGCATGGAGGGCCAGAAGTGATGCGGCGACCGTGTGGAGTAAGGATGTGGAGTCGCTGATCGCGCTCAACAACAAGGTCAAGGTGATGGTTTGCGGCCCGGGGCGATCGTTAGATCGAGAGGGCGACCAAGGGGTTCACATGACTTTTGGAGATCCAGTATAGGATGGGCGATCTCCGTGCGAACCTGATCCCAGTGGTTTCAGCAGACGCTGTGTCATGGGGGAGTGAAGTTGACAGCTACGGCAGGAATCGGCCGGTCCAAAGAGCATGGGCTGTGGTGCCGCCCTACCTCGCGGCTGTCCCGGACTTTTTCTCCCTGACTAGGACTACATGGTCTGGTTCTGTTACGTTGCACATCAGGGACAACATCCTCAAGCTTCTGAAGGAGGGTACTTCTTCGAAGATGGGTGATGGCGGATCGATGTCTGAGTCTGAGGATGTCGACATGACAGGTGCCGCTCTGGGAGGACCGCCGGTAGGCGTTACCCCTGGTGGGCAATCATCTGACGCAGGTCAGCATGCGGGAGGTCAGACCGCTGCCCCGAAAGCACCTCCTAAGGCGTTAGTCACGAAGGAGATGCTGGCATCGGTGAGACCGAAATCTCCGCCGAACCCACCTCGGAGTCCGAGGGTTTCTTCACCTCAGGTCACGGCGACCGAAGTTGGGAATCGATGGTCATCGAATCTTCGAACGCCTAGAGCGACGATTGAGGAGGAGAACACGGGTGGCTCCGCCGAGGTCGATGATCTCCTACCCGATAGGGAAGGGGTCGATCTCCCTACGGATACCTTCAACGATGGTGGGGATCCGACCGAGGCCGAGGTGTTGGAGTCCACCGGAGACGTTGAGATGGAGCCGGAGAAGGAAGCCGAGGTTCCCGAGGTAGGTGAGGAGGAGACTCCCGGTAGGGAAGCTGAGGTGCCTCAGGCCACTACGACTACGACAGAGCCGTCGGTGGAATCGCCTGCGGCAAAGCGAGCGGCGTCGCCCGTTAGGGAGGAACGCAGGGCTCGAGAACCTATTGGTGCTCAGAAGAAGGAGGAGGCGTCGGGTGCACGTGGCCCGGGTGTGCCAGTCTCCTATGCTCCGAAGTACACGGACGACGACGGGGACCTGCGGGATACTGCAGCGACCCCGAAGGCGGCTTCAACCCAGGAGTCTCGAGGGGGCGTACACAATTATGCGAACACGCCGTACCCGGAGCACCCGGGAGAGGCGCCCGAGCTGAAGTCAGCGGAAGTTCGGCACCACCGTGAGCATAGTTCCTATCAATCCACGAGGGGCTCGCGGACATCGGCAAGACCGGCGGAGAGCAGGTCGAATAGGAGGTTCATCGTTCAGCACATCCTGGCTAGGGAGGCTGGTGAGCCCTTCATCTATGCCGTGATCCGGAACAAGGCAATCACTCAAGAGCGGGTTACCGCGGAGGAGTGGAGGAAGGCGAACGAGACTAGCCACATTGTGTTCCCGAATCGCGATAGCGAGTGGGTGCGGTGTTGGAGAGAGCCGTGCATAACGATTACATGTACGGGGCGTTGGATGCTTCCCGAGCTGCTGGGAGGATCGATCAGGAGTACATCAATCCTCGAGATCGGAAGTCTACGCCGTGGGGTGATCAGCAATGGAACATGAAGAAGGTGGCGTCCGAGGCTGCCCATATCCCGTTAGGGATGAGGCAGGACATTCAGGCGAAGTACCATCATGGGCGGGCACCTCCGGGGGACTGGGCAGATATGCCCGATCGGGATGATTACATGGTTCGTGGTGTCGTTAGTGACCCGAACCGCAGGGCGTATGATTGTCTTCGAGCGCCGGGGGTGAGGGCTACCTTGCTGAACGCGCAGACGGGACAATGCATTCCTTTGGACGACCCGACTTGGGTACCGGAAATTGCATCATCGCACTTGCTGGTGGGGACGATCACTGCGATCGCATCGCACGTGGATTCCGCCCTTGGGCGCGCGTGGCGGATGCCCATGTTTCATCCCCAGCTGATGGCGGCGACGGCGATGCTGGAGAAGCTGCAGAAGTACTTCAACGCGCTGAACGAGGCGGTGTTGGGCAAGCGGTTGGGGACTGCGCCTTTCAGCATGATTGCCGGTCACCTCGCTCCGGAGCTGCGGACTATCCCGACAAGGGAGCAGATGTCCGATACGCTGGCGCAATCGGCGGCTGAGATCATGCTGTCTCATGTATCTGCGTTGTCCCATTCGGGATCTACTTCCGATAGGAAGGAGATCATCGGAAGGGATGGGTTCCCGTTCGGGAAATCATGGTTTGAGGATGACCCTGAGGGAGCCACTTGGCCTGGACACCATATGGCTGGAGGTGTCGCCGTCCCGCTGAAGCCGAAGACGAAGATCGTGTGGGGAAAGCGACCACATGTGGACGACGAGGGCGATGTGGATCCTGGGGCGAGCTCTTCGGGGCAACCAAGGACCGAGCCGGCCCCCGATAGGGGCGCCGGGTCAGGAAAGGATGATGATGTGACCCTTCCTGACATTGGGAAGCTGTCCGTGACGGAGAAGAAGAAGGACGACATGGACGTGGATCAGGAAGGCTCCAAGAAGGATTCCACCGGGACGAAGGAGCCCACGCCTCGGGGTACTGAGGCTGGGAAGACAGACCCGAGTGAGATTACCAACTTCAAAGGGGCTACCTTCGAGGAGTACCGGAAGACTGCTCCTGACTATGAGTACAGCGGGGAGGGAGATGATCGAAGGATCCTTCCCAAGAACACTCCGATAGACATGGAGAAGTCGTTGCCGGCCGAGGTAGCGCTCTTGATTCCGAGGGCAGTGGCCACGCAGAAGGAGGCTGAGGAAGCCGAGAGGGCCGCGCTGGAGGCCATCCGCGGGGATTATAGGCTTCCGGATGTGGGTCAAGAGGACAGGGAGAAGGTCGACCCTTACACCGTGACGGACGAAGACTTGGCTGCGTCGGTAGACGCGTTGACTAGGAGGTTGAGCAACATGCCTGAGTGGTCGGGAAATATGATCGACCCTGCGAAGTCTGCTGAGCTGGTCGCGGCGAGATGGGGCGGAAAGGCGAGTTATGACAAGCCTGAGGCTCCTCTGACTGAGGCTGGGATGAAGAGTGCGTCATTGGAGGATCGTGCCTACGCACTATCGCAGCTGAATCAGATGGTGAACTTTCACAAGAAGCACCTCTGCTCTGGGCGAGGAGCGCCTCTGGTGAGTGCACTGCCCCTAGTGGACCCTTTGCTCCTGACCAGTTGGATGATAGCAGGAAGTTCAGGCCTAGTGGGGCGGCGAGCAAGATGACCTACAATCTTGTGATACTGGATGGGAAGGAGGATTATCTTGCCGATAGGCGAGAGATCAATCCAGAGTTAAGGGAAACGGGAGTTATCCCTGATGAGGCCGTCACTTGCCAGATTGTGGTTCCCTCGAAGACGAGGTTGGGCGAATACCTCCCGAACTACGAGGAGACCGTGGGCACTGTTGCAGGACGGGAGGCGGCGAAGGAGTTGATGAGACTGCTCTCGTGCGATTTCGACGGCTTGGTCATCAATTCAAAGAGAGTCTCGGAGTTATTCGAGGAACGTGTGCTGAAGGAGACCGGACGCGAGGCTGGAAACTGGGTGAAAAGTGACCAGGCCATCTGGTTCCTGAAGGAGATTTCGGGCATGGAGAACGCTGAGATGTCTTGGAAGTTCTTCATTCCGACGCTTAAAGCTTTCCCGATAGGGCAAGTGGAGGCGATGCTCATGGTCATGTACGACGGGGATGGCGTTCTCCTCAAAGAGAGCACCAGGTTGGTTGCCGTTAGGCACACGCGGATCGGACGCGACTTGAGTTACAGTGCCGTTAGGCACAGGTATACTCAGGAAGATGCACCTGGCGGATCTCTGATGTATGAGATGCATTGGAATGAACTCCCCATGGTGGGATACGTCATCATGAAGTTCTCGGACTTTCGGAAGGCGGTTCAGCTCCAAAGGGTGAGGCGAAATGGAAAGGCCATGATCGAGATATTGATCACGAGGCCCGATGTGTACGAGACCATTGGGGATGGTAGGCAGGATGAGGGCCTGATCCCACTTGTGGGAGCCATGGCGCCGGATGCCGAGGTATCGCCTTCGTGGTATGTCAGGGACAGGCTGCGGAACTACTCCGGTAGGTACGTGGTGGTAATGGTGGATCTTCGGGTGCACTGGTCCTTGGTTGGACCCGTGTTTTTGACGAGAAGGAAGACTCTTGCCGTTAGGAACGAGATCCACATGGGGGCTTGGAAGGCGGCGTATATGTACGATGATTACACGATAGTGTACCATCGGGCATGGGACTACGGTGACTTCACCCCCGTTAGGGGAGAGCACAGGCGATCACGGGAAGAGATCAGGCTGAATGTGACTGCCACGTTCTGCTTGAGGTGCGCAGAATTGATGCCAAATGGGATGCACTTGTGTCCCGGGTGCGCGCTCCCGGTCTTTTACCCGAACTTTATCCCCAACGCGGAGGAAAAGGACTTCGAAAGGTGCCACATCGTGCCGGAGTGGGTGAGGACCATGGGGCAGTTCAAGCCCAGGAGGATTCCCTCCGAGGTGGTCGGAGTCATCAAGAGGAATTTGATTTCCTATTCGATGGCATCCGATCTGAGGATGACGGTGCAGAGTGGCATCAGACTTCCCCCTTATCTAGGTGAAGACAAGGGAGGTGTCGATGCGGCGTGGGATGAGCTGGCGAAGGTGCTCTTCCAATTCTCCTATGTGTCCGGGATTTCGGCCTCGGATGCGTTCGTGGAGAAGTGGGTGGCGAAGCACCTGATCAAGACCAACCAAGTCGATAGATTTGAGTCGGTCACGGAGTACTTCCGGGCCAACCCAAGACACGCTGCTCAGTGGGGTAGGCGTATGACGACTTCGTTAGGAAGTTCGCTCGTCATGACACGTACTTGTCATTCTATATTCCGATGGCATACGTGATTGGTTCTGCGGCTGGTCATCTGACCCCATTGTACCCGACCCATCGAAAGGACGTGGACATCCTGGAGAGTCATGCGTTGATTTCGCAGCTCAGGAAGTACATGGTATCGGAGACGGGGTACGATGAGAAGAAGAGGTTGAAGGAGGCGATAGCCAAGGTGCAGAAGGCGATCAGCGCCGGACAGTCGGAGCCTCCCGCACCCTTCCGTGACCCGTTCGTCTACGTTAGTGACGAAAGGGTGAGGACGGTTCTTGACGGTCGTCAACCCGAACCTTTGAACGTGGACATCGAGGGACTCCAATCGGTGCATCATGCTGCGCCGGGTCCTGGTCCCAAGCAGGAGCCGGTCCCCAAGGGCGGAAAAGGAAAAGGGAAGAAAGGGGAAAAGGGCGGTAAGGGCGGTAGTCCTTCCGGCCCACCACCGAAATCAGGTGAAGTGCCAGGTAAAGGATCTGGTAAGGGCGGTAGCCCATCTGTCCCAAAGGCGAAGGATGATGCTGGACCTGCTCCGATGGAGGTTGATACAGCAGCAGCTCAGCCGAAGAAGTCTTGGGCCGAGATGGTGGTTGAAGGGGCCAGGCCGAGTGCTAAGGCTAAAATGACCCCGGTTCCTAAGGCCGAGCCGAGAGGGAAGGCTGCTTCAGCATCTGAGGCGAAGAGTGCTCCGGCTCCAAAAGCTGTGGCTAAGGAGACGAAGCAGGCCGAACCGAAGGTTGAGGTCAAGAAGGAGAAGACAGGCGGAGGTGACGCTCCCGGCGGTAGCCGCGGGTCGGCCGAAGGGCAGAAGAGAGAAAGGAAATCCCGTTGGGATCCCGACGAGGCTGCAAAGGAGTCGACGAAGCGGGAGGCGTCCACGAGGCCTGGCGACGTCGACAGCAGACCAGGTGCGGCAGCGAGAGAAGCTAGCGGGGATGATCTTCACTCCGCGCTTGGCAGATCTTCGGCAAAGGATGCGGTAGCGCCTTTGACGGCCTCCAAGGCAATGGCAAAGAAGCCTGAAGGCGGGGAGATCCGGCTGCAGTCTGCTGAGCGGGCTGCGGCGAGCCCGGTGGAGGGTCACTTCCTGGTGCTGCCTGAGAGTTCGGTGGTGGACGCTTTCTTGTCGATCTCCACCAACAGAGTGCTGAACAAGCAGGTCAGGGATTTCATCAGGAATGGTGAGGACGCGTCGGCACTGGAGGCCCTCAACCAGATCGTGACGAACTCTCGATCTGGAAGGAGGCGTAGGGAATCGGATGTTTCCCGTACTCCTTCTCGGAGGTCCGTTAGGACCGTGGACACCAGGGATTCCAGAGAGTCGAGGAGGCGCAGATACCGTCCGCGGCGCGAGGATGATCGCGACAGGAGGAGGGACGATGCTCGTGATCGTCGTGATGATGATTCACTCGATCGGGAGCGAGATCGAAGGCGAGATGATCGCAGGAGATCCGAAAGGGATCGTGATAGGGACCGTGCGCGGGGCGGACGTGACCGGAGGAGACGTGACGATAGCCGGTAGGCTGAGTCACGAGGATTGCGGCCGATAGGCTTGCGTCCATTCTCCAATGGTCGGCGCGGTGCGGAGGTGATGATGTTCCTCCCGAACCGCTGAGGCGCGGAGATCATGTCTCTCCCATACCGCTGCTGGGCTGCTGGACGTGTTCATCAGGAAGCAGTGTGAGTGAGAGGGAAAGCAAACTGATGGGGGGTTACTCCCGGGTTTGCGGAATTCAAGCATTTTTCAGGTACGCATGGTCAGGGGTACCTCTTGCCGTTAGGCGAGGGTACTAATGGACATACGTTATCTTTTATTTCATGGCTTCTGATAAGAATTAAACTTCTTGCATTGTTGATGCAAACAGTTGTGACCTAATGTCGTCATGTGGACTTTTCCACAAGGTTTGTTGGACAGCGTTACCCCGATTAATTCGGGGTGGTGGCGGGAATTTAATGCCCGGGATGTCGCGCAACTGCCTTTGTGGGTTTGCTCCACCGCTGACGGCGGTAGTGTCCAGCTGTTTGCGGACGCATGCGAGCAGTTAAATCCTATCAGTAAATGGCACGCTCCACCCGTCATAGGACGGGCTCCTCGTGAGGGGGGTGTGATTAGCCATGGTTCATATCATCATCAGGGACGTCGCGTTAGTGACCGACCTGTGGTGTTTTGGCTCAAGTTTTGGGTTCCGTCGCGCCTCGAATGGGCGTCGCCGAGCCCCTGCGTCGACCGACGGCATCTCGGGGGAGAAAGAGACCTCGGGCCGCCGCCAGGTTGGTAGGGACCAGTCGTGCGGCCTGTTGTCGACCAAGGTTGCGGGTTAACCCTTTTCTTGTTTGGTTTGTTTTCCTTTGGTTGTTGTTCTCTGGTGTGTGGGAAACCCTGATCTTTGGGACCGGGGATTGGTTTGCTTTTGGGGAACCTTTCTTTTGTGGCTTGTTTACCCCAACTTACCCATTGCCTGGGCACAGGCTCGTGCCCGAATCACATGGCATATTTTTCCCGCAGACCTGCTGACCTGGATTGATGCAGTGCCAATCTTCAAGAGGCCCTTCTCCGGAGACCAAGCGACCAGCCTCAAACCGGTGGCACTTTTGGGAGCTATTGCATCATGTGTTTTGGCCGTTTGCGGCGGTGCAGATGATTGCCCCGGCGCTCTGAGTGATGTGCTTTTGGGGGGCGCCAGGACGAGCCGCGGCTGAATGCCTTGCTGCGCTTGATCCGCAGCCCGGGCGGCGCCAAGATTTTTGCTGCATCCCTGGTAGAGGATACTGGTACTGTAGATGTTTGTCAACTTCTTGTTGTGGAGACATGGGATGTCGTGGGGACATGGGATGGCACGGGAATGCCTGAGCGCATGCTGCCTTTCTAGAGAAACTGGCAAGACGCTCGCTCAGTTGGCATAGTTGGCCGAATTGCTAGGACCAGCGCGAGAGCATCCTGGCCCACAGCCGCGCGGCTGGTTGGCGATGCTCCCGCCCTTGCATTACCAACCAACGTCGGGCGAGTCGGGCCGCGAAAACTTTGGACAGGAGCCGTTCGCAACTTCAATTAACCCGGTTCATGCACAAGCCTTGGGTTGTTCATTGCAGACACGTGAACCCATCCATTTGCTTGAGCCCAGGCCGCTGCTTGCTTTCCGCCCTGCTTTCCTTGCAGCGCACGGGCGAGGCCCTGCAGTTGCTGCGCGAGGCCCAGCCACCTCCTAGCCTCATAGAGTTTGGGGAGAGGGTGGGGCTTGGAAGATCTTGGAAGTCCATGAAGTTGGGGAGAGCTGCTGGGGACCTGCCACCAATGTTCAAGAAGGCCAAGAGCGTGCATGAGCTGCTGGGAACTCTTTGAGGCTGGTGATCCGTGATGTGCTGTATGACGGTGACGTCCCAGTGCACCCGCAGCGATTCCCGGAAGAATTTGGAGAACAGCGCAAGCCATGGGCCCCTGATGGCCCGTGACGCCCAAATGCATCATGTATCAGGATCTCCTGCGGCCATCGGCTTCCTGCTCAGGGGAACCCAGGCGGATTGGAGCATGGGCGGTGGGTTTGGAGCCCGTGTTGCACATTGCATGGCCCCTGCTTGAAGTGGAAGTCAACTTGTAATGTCTGATCACGTTCAGCCAATTCATGGCATACTTTCCTCGAGGGTTTATGGTTCTCGAGCCGCCTGACGCTCGAACAGGTGCTGCAACAGACTTTGCAGGCCTGGCAGGGCACAGGCGGTTCCCTTAGGGTGGAGCGCTTCGCCAGGAAGCGCTGCCAGCGGTGGACCTGCTGCTGCTTGCATGCACAGGCTGGGCATGGCGTGCACCCTGTGGGCCTGGGGGAGGAGGTGGGCCAAGGCGAATGAAGCCTGAGCTTCATAAGTTTAGGTGCCTGACCGGGCGGGCCAAATCACCTGCGGCTCATGGAAAAATAGGGGACCCCAAAAATGCATGGCTTCCCTTCGCTTTGCATTTCCAACAGCCCCCCCTTGTCTGGAGGCATGGAGGCGAGCGCGGAATTGCCGCGGTGGGACTTGCTAGTGACGCTCCTCTCAGTGCTTGGCCCCAGAGTGGTGCAACCGAGAAGCATCGCGAGCAGCGGCAGAGCCCTGGTGGACTCATAGGCTGGGTCCCCTTTGAGCGGGACTCCATTAATCACTGCTCGGCTTGGTGGGTTGTCTTTCCCAACGCTTAGGCCCCAGCCTTACCTGGGTTGCTCGAGCGGGCGCCAGAGGAGTTGCGAAGGCGGGTGAATTTTCGCGGTTTGGTGGCAACCAATTCCCACAATTTCTGACTGTGCCAGCCACGGTGTTTGAGCCAGCGTCGGGTTGGCTGGATAGACATGGCATGACATGGCAAGTTGATATTGCAAATCACCTTAAAGGAATAACAAAGGTGTGTGTATAGTGTACTAAGACAAGTTGAACCTCAATTTGTTTTGGGCAAGCTTGAAGACCTCAGTTTGGCAGCACGACCATTCAAAGTTGATGTGCCGGCCAGATCTTTCTACCAGCGACTGGCTCTCCTCATCGGGCCCTGCTTCGATGCCAAAGTCATGGAGGAGCGGTGCGTGCAGTTTGTCAGTTTTGTTCCATCACTTTATTTTTGAGCTTGTTGGTTGTGTTCAGGTCAGGGACCCCTCAGTGGCTTGGATTGGGCCCTTTTTGGTTGAAAGTGAATGGGAAGGTAGCCAAAACCTTCAAACCAGGTGTTGCTGACTATCAGTTCGCCGTTTGTCACTTTGGGCTGCTCTGAATCCCCTTGGGCGGGGACCGACTTTGATTGGTCACTTTCTGTCATACCAAACAATCCCCTTCTGGTATCCAATGGTACCTCCTCAATGCGACTTCTGAACTTGCCCGAAGGCCATTGCAAGTGGTCCGTGTGGTTGGGTCAGGAAGTCGCTGGCTTGAAGCGCATAGAGTGGATGGCTGGGACCTCATTGCGGGGGCGTGGATTGTTTTGAGGGAGCCAAAAGGAGAAACCTGAAATTGTACATGCTGCCTTGTTGTGCTGTCAGCTTCTCCATGTTCAAAGCTGATTGCCCGATGGGGGGGGGGAAGGCCGCAAATACGGGCCTTCTCTTCGCCCCGCTGCCCATTGAGTCATCGCCTAAGCTTATCTTGCGAAACTTCTGCGTGCAGGTTCCCAATGTGGAGCTACAAGTGTCCAACAGTTTCCATTTTTGCCTCAGGGTTTTGCCTGATGCCGTCACGCTCAGGCCCCAGCTAGCTGCGAACTGGCTCCGCTGGATCCAGGCGCGGCCACCTCCCGCAAGTGCAGCCGATGGGTGCGACCATCGATTAGACAAGAAATAAACATTGAAAATGGTAAGAATGGAAAGAGATGGAAAGGAATAGAACTATGATATGTCTTATCTCTTCCTCAGGGCAGTCATGAATACCTGATTTCATCATTATGTGTGTTTCCATGAGTTATTGGTGCTTAGCCCTTTCTGTCGCTAATATTCTGATACAAAGAGAAGAGGCACAGGACATCTCATGGGCAAGAGATGGATGCATTATCTTTCTCTTGCGCTTGAGAATGGATGATGCAAGGAGGCGCTCAGGGTCTTTGCTCGTCACAATAACGACGATGTTGGGTCCAACCCCAAGTTCCACCTCCCTACGAGTTCTGCCTTGGCAGGTCCGGCTGCCTTGTGACTTCTGGACCGGCGGGGCAAAGGCGCCAACTGCATCGCCGGTGCCCATCCTTTTGGCCTTCGGGATGTTTGAGTTTTGCTTGGGTGATGTTGGACAAAAGGTAAACCAACTCCGGACCTTCGGGTCAAATGGAGCTCGGCCAGGCCCAGCAGCGGCGCTGTTTTTGGAACCCCTCCCTGGCGCTCAAGTTGGCCGGTGCTGAGCCAGCGCCCTGGGGCAGAGAGGCCGGACTGATTAGCAGGACCAGCACCGCGGGGAGACAGCTGCCCTCCGTGAAAATTCAGCTTCCCCGAGTTCAAGCACCCAAATGCCAAAATGCCGAAAAGAGCTGAGGCCGCTGCTTGACACTGTGCTGGAGCTGTATTTTCAGGCCCGTTTCAGTGTGTGACACGCTGGGCTCATGATTTGAAAGCCTGCCAGGTGCCACCAGGCCTTGAAGAGCCTGCTGAAGAGCCTGATGATGTTGTTCAGGAGTGGGGACTGCAAGATGTTTCCAGATGCCCAGCTTGTGCAGAGCTGCGCGGTGCCCGCAAATGGAGGCAAGGGTTGACTCTGGATAAGCAAAGGCTAGCTACCTGACCTCCCTCGCCAGAACTCCGTTGCAGTGGATGCAGTTGCTCTGCTCCACGTCGGCTCCAGCTGCTTTTTTTGGAGCGTGGGGTTTGGCTGGGCCGAGCCAGCTAGAAGACTCGGGCGCCATGGCCTCTTTGTGGAACACGTTGCGGTCTGAGGTCGGGGGTGGTGTTTTTTCAAGACCGCCTGCTAAAACTGGCCCAGTACAGCAAAAACGGAACGGTCATTTTGTGTGGAGTCTTAGAGGTGGGCGGTGGGTTCCATGGCGTCCCCCCCAAAACAGGGAAGCGACACCTGCGAGGTCATGGGCACCGTGGACGAGTTCCGCCAGAAGGGCGCCATCGGCGCACTGAGGGACGCGGCCCTGGACACTCGGGACATGGCCACGGGCGGGGCGAGCTGGCTTTGGGGCAACGTGAAGTCCCTGGTGGGCGAGGAGGGTTGTGCGAAACATTCATGTTTCACAAAGGGGGTTCACCGTTTCACTCAATCCAGTTGCATTGAATTCCTAAAGACTTGAAGGATATTGTTTTTTAATACACATTAGTTCATTGCCATTTCCGAAGGACGGGGAGGACACGGCCGTGTTGGTCTGCGACAACATGCCGCCGCGGGGCGCTTCGGCGCCGTTGCAGTTCAGCGACGGCCGGGTGGTGGCGGCCACGGTTTTGGAGGTGGACGCTGTGTCGGACCCCCCGCGGGCCCAGGCGCGCTGCGCAAAAAGGGGAGGTCTTGGGCCAAAAAAGTAGGCGAGCGGGCACCCAAAATGTGCAGTGGCGATTTTAAGAGCTAGGTTATGGCATTTCAAACGCTGGTGACGGTTTTGCCTTTTCCGTCCCCTGGCCAGGTAAAAGTGGAAGGGATTGAGGAACCTTTGCTTGTTCTGGTGCGGCCCACGGCCGAGGTGGTTAACACCGGAGCAGATGCTGGGATTCTGGCCAGCCTTAGACAAGAGTGGGACAGCACAGTGCAGGACTTTCGCGAGAAGGGCGCAGTTGGAGCACTGAAGGATGCCACCCTGGATGCCGTTGACTTGGTGGGCAACACTGCCGGCAAGGCGGTGGATCTCATCGGCACCACTGCGGACAAGGCGATTGGTGGAGCACGGTCCCTGATCGACACAGAGCCCGCAGAGAGCCCTCAAACTGCTGCGCTGGCAGATGCCAGTGCGGCGAGTGGGCAGGCAGCTCAAAAGGGCTACGCCATGAAGTTCGTTGATGGCATCAAGAGCGAGATCCATGGCACAGTTCAGGATTTTCGTGAGAAGGGAGCCGTGGCCACTTTCAAGGAGGCCGCCTTCGATGCTGTCGACCTGGTGGGCACTACTGCAACCACTGCCGTGAATGGTGCGAAAAGTGTAGCAGCACCTCTTTTGGAGGATTTTTGGGCACCGGGTGCGCAGGGCGCCCCAGATGCCGGTCCCCCAGCCAGCCAACCTGCAGCTTCTCCCTCTGCGCCGGCCTCCTCGGAGGCTCCCGCAGCCGCGTCACCTGCGGCCTCGGCGGCCCCGGCGGCCTCGGCGGCCCCGGCGGCCTCGGCGGCCTCAGTCTCAGCGGCCACCTCGGCAGCGCCACAGGCTGCGCCGGCTTCAGCTTCCGCTGCGAGCGACAGGCCGCAAACCCAGCCCAGCCCGAAGGCCGGCTACGCTTCATCTCCAGCCAAGGCAGCAGAGTCAGCGGAGACCCGTAAGTCCTTGGTGTCCATGCGGCGTAACATGTTCGAAAAGCCCAAGGAGGAGCCAAAAGACGAGACCAAGAAGGAGGCTCAGGAGGAGGAAGAGGTGATTGACTGATCCCAATTGAATACACCAGGCGCGAGCCTACATAGATGTAGATGCAGGAAATCTTTCACCAAGACCTCCCTTTTGAATCGAGCACAGCAAAAGAAAGTGTGAGTGCCAGGCCTGAAGGGTGGTGGGCTTTAGAAAGTTGAGCTTGCCACAGCCAAAGCGAATTGTTGCCCTGACACAGCTTGCGTGATTCGCTGTCTTTCTTGCTGTGCAGGAACTGGCCTTCAAGAGCAACTTCGTAGCAGCACGGCTAATATGACATATGTGCACTGTTCATGGTGGTCAGGGGGCTGTAATGCGGGTTTCTGGTTGGTAAGAGCCCTGCTGGCGCACGAACGGCAGGGCGTCTAGAGCGGCAAAAGAACATGGGGTTGTCCACCTGTTTTGTTGTCTTGCAACGCAACTCAAGACTACACATTTTGCAAAGAAGAGACACTGTGAAGCACCTCAAGAAGATGGGGTCAGCAACTTCTGCTAAGATCTGCTGAATGTTTGCAGGGGCTAACGCAAGCATAGCCTCTCAGACACAAAAAACGCGAGTGAACCCGCACTCTTTGTGGGGCATGTGCATGAGGAGTACCTGCGGCCTACTGCAGATGTCAAAGCACGCCTTGGGGACTTCAACACGCAAGTGGCTCTCAGGCACCTTGCCTGCACAGCAAGCAGCTACTGGCGGGATTATGCTATGCAATGAGTGAGTGGGGTCAGCAGTGGGGCCTATAAGGAAGACGGAAGCAGGACGGTCCGGCTTTCAAATTTGATTGAGGTTGCAGGCGTTCTGCCTGCTTTTCAAAGTAAAGCTGCAAGCTGCCTTCGACTCCGAGCTGGATGAGCCCGGAGGCCGGCTGGCCCAAAACCCTCATTTGGCCAATGCAGTGAGTGCAAGGGGCAAGGGGTATCAGCCACGATTGAATTCAGCCCCCCCCTCCGGTCGGGTGAGCTGCCTAAAGCTGATGGAATGTCCCGAATCAATGAGCTGACACTTCGGGTTGGCATTCTGGCGACAATTACAAGTGACACTTGACGCAATGTCATGAAAGCTGCACAAGACTGGCTTTGCTCAGTCTTCGCACAATGTCCTATTTGTCACCTCAAATACATAATTCTCACTGGTTGTCGACTGAAGCACCTTGCGCAATTGCGGCTCCAATGCTGCAGCCTGACACTCGCCCCGTTAGTGAAGGTCCGGCAACCCCGCCAGCGGCAAACCATCGTCGCCCCCTTCAACCGTCGCAGCAGCCCATGCTGCTGCAAGGTAGAAGAGCACGGCAAACAGATGGCAATTGGGGGAGGCTATCATAGCCATCGCAGTAGAGCCAAAATAGTCAAAAGTTTATACAGACTCAGATGAATCGCCATCCTGAAAACCATGCAGGTTTTTGAGGCACTTGTAGGCCAAACCCGACGGCAAGACTGTTTGGTGGCTGTCACAAATAGAACGCCTTCCCACCTTCGCCGCTTGGCCAACATTGACTTCTCTCCCGCGCAGGATGGTGGAGCCGCCTGGACGCTCCACAGCTATTGCCTTTCTTAAACCGCCTGCTATGCGCACTGCTGCGGGAGGAGCCGGACCGCTCCCAGCTGCCGCCGCAGGGCAAGGCCTGGAAATGATGCCAGAAACCGAGTTCTCCCAAAGCAATGGAACTTGAATAAGCCCATGATTTTATGTATGACTGGCCTCACGTGCCTGCAAATATGCTACGACAAAAAAAGGTCCAGGTCACTACACTCCCATGATTGAGGTGGCAGCTGGAAATTCGACTGGGCTCATATCCTGAGGGAAAAGGGGTGTACATCCACAATGGGCCATCATATCATTTCCCGCTTGGTGGCAGCGGTCAATACTGTAATACTGCTTTTTTGGATTTCCGCACTTGGGCAGATTTCAAGGGCGCGTGCTCCAATCAAAGTACTTTTCCTCATGCTTTTGCCCGGAGTGTGAGTTACAAGGAATATGAAAAAGACTTACCACCGAATTATTCAACCAATTAAGAATAATAAACAATAAGCAACAAACCCTGAGGCCCTGCGCCGGTCCTTGCTGCGGCTGCTACGGGCCTTGTGTGACCGCCAGCGCCGCAAGGCGCTGGCGCCAGGCACTTGGTGGCTACAGCCGGAGCTACGCAGCCTGCTGCAGGTGGGGGGAACGGCATGAACGGCCCGAAAAGAAGGAAGAAGATGAAGAAGCAAAGTTTTGCGAGGGATTGCCATTGATGAGCCATGTCGACTGCCCTGGGCGCTTGGCGCTTTAGGACGGCCGCTTGGCCGAGCTGCGCGCGCACATCTCCGGGGCCCTGGGGGCCGAAGCCGGGGACGCCGCAACTGCGGTGGGAGGCAGCCGGGAGCTGCTGGAGACGGTGCTGGTCGAGGCGCCGCAGATGCTGCCCTTTGAGGATCGTTCCTTGTCCGCACAAAAACCGCGCCGTTGGCCGCCTTGAATGGGCCAAAGCCAGCAAAACGCTGATCTGAATTGCTTCATTACTCTTTCAATGCCTTGTCAACATCAGACATTTCTCTTAGAGGCTCATGACCTGGTTACGGGGCGCATTGTAGGGAATGTGCCGGCAGGACAGATTCCTGAAAGCTTAAGAAGCCAAGGAGTGGCGCTGCTGCATGCCTTGATCCTCTCGGACCAGGCCAGTCATAACAAACTACAAACATGCAAATAACAAATGGAAGCCTTTGCAATAGCCATGTGCAAAGAAATGTGAGCGGGGCTTCGAGGTGCAAAGGCTAATGTGGGCGGTTTCCAGGATAGAAGAAAAGCATTGGCCGTTGCCTTTCGGGCAACGGGCGCAAGATATCGCAAGCTTCGGCACAGATGTCGCATGAAAGTCATCCTGTGCACCTGTGCGCACTATCAGCTCTGCATGGCGTTCTGTGCAGAACAATAGCAGATTTTGCGTGCTCTTCAGGCTGTCCGGCTTGCGAATGCAGTGAATGCTTGTCGGAATCCCAGGCGGAGAGGGAGGACACCCGCGCCGACTGGGCAAGGGCGAGCCAGCCAAGGCATCGAATTCGTGACCTGGCAGCAGCGAGAGGGCATTCAGGGCGGGTAGGGCGTGTGACTGCAACTGGCCGGCACCCTTAGCCTGCTGTCAAATGCTTGCAGTCATTTGGCATTTGCCCTGGACCAGCCGAGCTACGCAGGTTTAAAGCTCAAGCACCGCTGATGGCCCATGGCATAAATGGCTCTCTCAGGCAAGGTGCGCTCCTTCAACCCCCACAAGGGCTGGGGCTTTATTGAGTGCGACTCCACGTCCGACGTGTTCTTTTTGAAGAAGGACCTTCAGGGCTTCGGCGTCTCCGTAGGCGACGAGGTCTCCTTTCAAGTGACGCAGAATGAGAAAGGTGCACGGGCCACTGACATCAAGGCAGAGCGGAGCCACCTGGTAAAGCATGACAATTTTCGATAAATAACTCAATGATTGTGCTACCTCCGTTGGGTTTCCAATTGGAGAGGTTCATGTTTTGGTTTTGTTTGAAGAAAGGGGTCCATGGCTGGTTTCTCACAACCCTGCGAGGTGACCTCGCCTAAAGATGGCCAGCTCTTCTTCGGAGAGGTGAAGAGCTTCAACCAGATGAAGGGCTTTGGCTTTTTGTCCAGCCCTGCCTCAGACAACATGTTTGGCAAGGACCGCGGTTGATTCAGCTCCCTTTTGTGCAGGGGGTTCATTGTGTCACTTCCTTTTTGGAAAGACAAAACTAGTGGCAAAGGAGCAGTTTGAACTTTCTTTGGCCAATCCATTCCGTAAGCGAGTTTATTTCATAAAGGAGCCATGACCACGTGCCTAGGGGAGGGGACACCCTACTTAGATGACACCTGTAAATCTCCACCTGCAGTGGAGAACTAATCACTTAAAATTTAGATGACGATGGAAGACAAATTGCTTCAGCCAATGGTTCCTCCAATCCCAACAGAGGCCGACTACTAAGGCTTGTGAGGGGCTAATAGGGATCCTTTTAGATGCCTTTTTTGGGGTCCCTCTGACAACCATGGGAGTGGTATCATATGCTACCTCTGTTTGGTCCGCATCTTACCTCTTTGCCGTGTAGCCAAGCGGAGTTACCACGGATCCCGCATGACAAGCTCACTGGCATAGCATAGCCACTTTTCATTTGGGAAGGGTCTGGGGCGGAACAGGGGCCATTTTCCTACTGAGAGAGATGGACTACACCGCCCTTTCCAAAATCAGGACTGCTTCGTGATCCGGAGCGAGTTCGGCGATGCTTGGCCGATGGAGGGGATGCATGTCCAGTACCGGGCCACCGTGGGAGAGCGGGGGCCCATCGCATCCGATGTCCGCGTCCTGGACCCGCCAAAGTGGGGAAAGGGCTTCGGCAAGGCGGGCAGGGTTCAATGGAGTGGTGCCCTTGCTTCGCTTCTGTTTTGGCGGGCGTCCCTTACAAACTGAACCAGGCAAGCAGGGAAGTAGTTTCCCACAGTGGGTCCATTTTTTCCGGCGCCTTGCGTTTTGTTTCAACCATGTCGACATTGCCAGTTGGAGCAATCCAGAATTTCAGTGAGGGATGAGCGACCCTGGCAGGGCTTCATGGGGTTCAGCCCCTGGGGCTTCGGCTTCAGGGACCCCAAAGAGACGGATGTCTTCTTCGGCACCGTGAAGGCCATCAGCGAGAAGGGCTTCGGCCACATCACCAGCGAGGCCATGACCAAGATCTACGGCAAGGACCGTCGACGCCTCCCGTGGTTTTCGGGCAAAAATGGTGACTGGTACTTGTGGCGGGGCCTTCAGCCAATGAAGAGCAATTGATTATGGAAACTGAGAACTCCGTGCAGGGTTGGAAGGACAGGTATCAAAGCTGATCTTCCATGTGAAACGCTCGCGTTTTCACGATGTATCGAAGCTGTTTGAAGCATGTTTTACCATGTTCTACCTCGCCCAGATTTGGCGGCTTGGATTGATGGTTCGCAGCTCCTCCGGTACCAGATGGGCAGATACTCCATGCAAGTCGAGGCACTTAAGATTTGAATAGGCTCTGCTTTGAAACTTTGGCTGGTGTTTCAAAAGAAGCCACACAAAAACCAACCAGTCTGAAGGGGTCGCGTCCTTTTTGGAGCGTTGCAAATTGCGAGCAAGTTGAAAGTCCATTGGACCTGTGACTGGTCCAACTGTTCCGGCCTTTGTTTGAAGCACATCCCTTTTAAAAGTGACCCTGTGGATGTACACATGAATGTGGCAAACCTCTTAGAAAAGTGGCTGGACTTTCAAAGGGGAACATGCATTTGGGGGGGTCCCCAGTTTCGACACTCCCATGCCTTCTAAAAGGGACTGTGGGCAGTGGATGCTCCGTGATTTCGGCATTCTGTGAATGGGTCGGGTAAAACCCTCGTAGTTAACCACAGAGTGGGCCAACCCCTTTTTGCGTGCCGGGCACGTGGAAGTCTGCACTGTCTCCATGCCAGACAAGTTGCTAGGAAGTTGTTCTTCAGATGCAAAAGCCACAGACACACAATATGTGCCTATCAATTCCAAAGCACGAAGAATCATCCCAAATCATAAAAAACATAATCATGTTTGTTTGTTGTTGGTCCCAATCAGAGGTGTGTTCCCTCCAGAAATCAACACCATCATGTTCAAGGGCCCTAGAGCGGCTAAAGCTGACATGTTCATTGTTGGCTTGTTTCCTAGAGGGATGAATGCTGTTAGTTTTGGTGGTGGGGGTTAGTCGTATGCGGGAGGCGCAATTGCGTGAGATGTTAGCTCGAGCGACGGGTGCTAGCCTGTCTAGTTTGGTGATATCATTTGGTGTGTTTCCTGGAGCGCAAAGCCTTAAATTATCATACTTGTTTTCTGGGATCAATCCTTGCGCTGGCTCAATGCAGGAGATATAGAATAAGCACAATGAGACACACGGGCTTAGGCGAATTTTCTGGGGACTTCCCAGGACATCTTCGCGCACAAGACCAGCATCGAGGAGGCGGGCGTGCAGGTGGGGGACCTCGTGTCCTTCCGGGTGTCCCCTGGGCCCAAGGGCTCCCACGCTGTGGGCATCCAGCCCTTCAAGCCCGTGGAGAAGGAAAGGCTTAAAGAGAGGTTCCTGTATGGGATGCCGTAAGGCCGTAAGGGGACGAAAAGCCTTGGTTCTTGGTTCCCTTCATTTCTTCGACGCGTCCAGGAAAAGAGAGGGGTTAGGTAAGTGAAAAGACACGAAGGGAGCGGCAAGACAGTATTCGGTTTCTCCCAACCGAAGCAGTTCAAGCTGAAGTTCTTGGTTGCACGGTGCACACAGTGCACACGGTGCACACGGTGCACACGGTGCACACGGTGCACACGGTGCACAGGAGTTCGTGGGCACGGTCACGGCCTTCAACGAGGCCAAGGGCTGGGGCTTCGTGGAGTCTCCGGAGGCCAAGGACCTCTTCCACTCCGAGATCTTTCTGCACAGGACCGATCTCCGGGATCTCCGGATGCCGGAGCCAGTGGCTTTCTCTCGAAAATCGGGCAAAGGACGCTGAGTCAAACCACATTGGCACCAGAAATCACTAGCAAAGAGCGCTACAGAACTTGCCCTATAAGCGCAGATTCCGGGCAAAGACATAAGCGACGTAACAAAGGTGCGACCTCACCCGCGATGAAGGTCCCTTCAAAGGGAAGCCTTTTTCCAGTCTGCGAATGAGTATAGTTCACCTATGATGGCTTTTCGTTTGGTTGCCGGTTCCCCTTCAAAAACAAAACGGCGGTTCCCCAAAACAAGGCGCCGCTCCGAAGGAAGGGGGGTTGTCCCAGTGAAGGGACATTTCCCATACATTTTGCCCGTTAGTGGGTGCAAATGAACCACTGTGTGGAGGACATGTTGGGTTTGCGTAAGTTACATCCTGGGTACAGCGGGCGCGCACTTCACAGGCGAACCAGCCTGAGTAGTTGTTGGTTGTTCACGTGACGGTTTCTGAGCTTGGTGGGTATCAGTTCGTGTGTTTAATTGGGAGTGTTGCGGAAATTGGGCGGCCGGAGGTTTTTGCGTCCACATTGAAAGGACCCATTTCAAGAGATGGCCAGATGGAAATGGTGATCCCATACCAGTGGAATGAGTTTCAAGTCATTAAACATGGGTCTGGGATAAACAATGACAGCTTGGCATGTCAAACCATACCCTCCTGTTTCACGGGGTGCTCAGGGTGATTCGCATACCCAGCCCTTTCATGATTGCCCTATGAAGTGGACGGGTGAACTTGCGGCGCAAATGTACCAGGAACGAGCTGGCCAGTGAAGGCGGAAAGTCGATTGCCAAGGGCGACACACTCAAGTTCGCAGTGGACGTGTCGAGCGGCCGTGCTACCGCTAAGAATGTGAAGCCTGCATGAAAGCGCGGTATGTGTCAAAGCTGGAGACAACAAGCCGTTTTGTCCGAATTCCAAAACTCCCCCAAACTTTCTTTTAAAATTGCCCATGTCGGTTTGTGACACACCCAGACAATTCATGGGCCGACAAGGGGCTCATGGGCAGGCACGATGGAGCATAGATGCCAAGGTGCACGTAGGGAGCTTCCTGTGCTTGGACGAACCAAAGGCGAGCAAAGAACGTGCGTTTCAAGTCTGTCCAAAGCTATTTCTTCGCTTGTCCCCAACGTACAATTTGCCCCGTAGCTCACTGCAAGAGCCCGACCCAAACCAAGGACGAGCAAAAAATGGAAAGCCCCAGCTGAAACAGTTACAAGCTGAGAAAAGTACGGGAGTTCAGGACCAAGCTCGATGATGCGGAATGCAACACCTGCCCTGCTCAGGCAACCCCTCCCCCCTGAAGGTGAGAAACCATGACAACCCCTTTCCCTGCTTGGATAAAAGTTTCCGACCCGCCCCAGGCCGGGACCGTCTCATGGAGGACGGATTCAGCGCCTTTGAGAACCTCCGCACTGCCGAGCTGCGGGCGGTCTTCGTGGTGGAGCCTCCTGGCACCAAAGTGGGGGCGGAGTGGGGCGCGACGCAATTTTCTTCGTCAAGGTCCCCGTGAAAATTGTTAGGGAAACCTTTGCAGCTTGCCTTGTGGTCGCTTCCGGCGCCGTGCCTTGCAAGGTTCGTGGCGGTGGATGGTAGCCTGGAGAGTGGCATTGATGGCGGTGGACTCTTCAAAGAATTCATGACTCTTGGATGGCCATAAGATGCCTCGCATGATTGAATGATTCAATTATCCCAAGGTGTTCCTTGGTTCAACGTTGCATGTGAGGATCTATGTCTGCCGCACTGCCTTTGGTCCAGACTATGGCCTGTTCAGCGCGAACAGCGATCACAAATTGTACCCCTTTCCTGGTGCGTTCGTCATGCACCCGGATGCTGACAAGCTTTTCCGCTTCCTTGGCAAGGCCGGGCTTGCACGGTTCATACTCCATCAGCACTGCTCATGGCCAGGTGGTAGGCAAAGCGATCTATGAGATGATGCTGCTGGAACCCCAATTCTCCAGAGCCTTCCTCAACAGAGTGCTGGGTCGTGAGAGTGACATCGAGGCACGCTTGTGATAGGCTCATCGCACCCAGTTTGCCTGCGCTGGCAGGATGTCGCGAGTGTGGACCGCGATCTGCACCGCGGCCTGCGCGAGACCAGAGCCTTGCTGTGAGAAAGAAAGGGCCCCGATATCACTCCAGAAAAGAGAAATTGAGCACAGCTGCGCCGGCCTGTGACTGTCCTGAGCTAAGGGCTGCACCCTCGCGTGGAGGACTCCTGCACCACTTGCAATGCAGCTCCTTTCGCTTGTGCATGGTTTTGAAATGCTTCAGTGCCAAATCCCAAACCCTAAGTTCCAACTTCCGTGCTTGCTTGCGCTGGAGGCCGTTTTCGGACGAAAAAATCGGCCGCTTCGGCCGAGGAGCTGGGCCTCACCTTCAGCACCGCGGTGGCCATGCCGGGGAACTCGGCCAGCGAGGTGGAGCTGCTGCCCAACGGTGCCCAGGTGGAGGTGACCAAGGACCTCCCATTGGAACGGGTCATGTTCTAAAGCAAGCCCCCCCCCCCAAAAAAAAAAAGAAACTTTGAAGCGCTTGTTTGGAGGCACACCCAATCCCGCTCGAAAGGTTTTGGAGTTGAGCCCCCCAAAATCGAATCTTAAGAATGGTTTTGGATGGGTTTGGCCATTCTTGACAGACCATGTTCAGCGCTTAGGGACCCAGCATGTTGATGACCCGGGTTCGATTCCTCGTGATTGCCCCGCTTGGGCGCCACGCCCGGAAAAGGGTGAATGAATCCAACATGTTCGTCGAAGTTCTCCAAGTGCCAAGAGGCTTTTTGTGCGGCGTGCCCCAGGTCACAGGTCCCATGCTTTTTGAGATCATGGCAGAAGAAGTTTATGCCGACAGTGCCCAAGATGTTGGCTCAATTTGCAATCAGTGCCAGGACAATCTTGATAGATATTTGCACTTGGTTGCGCATCACCGCGCCAGCATCCAGATTCAAGAGCAGTCGACTGCGTTCCGGGAAGGGATGGAGTGCCTCGGCTGCGACTTGATCTTGACTCATAGATTGCAATTGCTCTCCTCGAAATCCTCGAACTCGCAGCGAGGCAAAGGGATAAGCCTGCACAGGACACATGCGAAGATCCCCATCTTTTATATGCTTCGCTGGTTGGCAAATGGAAAGTATGGGGTCTTGGGGCGAGGGAAAGTAGGATTGTGCCCGGCGAAAGCCGTGCCTTGAGGCTCGTGCTGCATCCCTCTTGGATCCGGATGTTTGATGCGCGGGAGCTGGGCATCCTCATCTCCGGGTCCTCCACGGGCTTCAACGTGTCAGATTTGCGCGAGCACACGGTCTACGCGGGGGGCTATACAGCAGCCTGGCAGCCTTTCGCTCAATGCATAGGTAAGCTTTGCCATACGGCGCTTGGAAGGCTTAGAATTCCGACATACCTGGAAAGGAACATGAGCATGGCATGGCCTGGGCGCATGTCTTGGCACTTCCAATGAGAGAGGACTTGCGTCATGTACGTGTGGATGCACTGCACCAAGCACCACGACATACTTCATGCTGTACTGTTCTACCTAGAGCATCATGAAGGGCTTGCAACCGTTTCTGGATGTTTGGCTTCACGTATTCTACCAGGATTTCCGGGGCCATTCATATTGCCTCCTCCAGCCTCTTCTGGCCTCTTCTTGCCTCTTTTCTGTGCTATTGCTAGCTAATAGGTTGTGGAGAGAAGAGGCAGGAATGAGAAGACAGATGTCACTTTCATATCCTGTCCAAAATTTATATGATATAAGCTTGTTATTTTGGCAAATTATATTATCTTCAATCCCTTGTCTTCTTCTGAAAACAGTTTGAATGAATGATGATGATACTATAAATTCATTAAGCCATATTAAATGTCTATAGAATCCTTCACCCCTTCTTTAGCATTCTTGAGGATAAAATTATAGTTCCTCAGGAAGCAAAACAAGCAAAGCTCGACGAACATAATGAAATTTTCGCCTAGGCCTGGCCATATGATTCCTAATACTTTTGAAGCATCGAAGATATGGAATGAAGATATAATTCGTGCAGCTTTGGCTGAATCAGGAGCGAAGCCAAGTGGTCCGATGGCTGTGGGAGCTTCTAGCTGGAATGGACCACGAGGACGTGCTGGGGCTTTGCCAGAAGCTTGGGTGGTTCTGTTTGTTCCCAAAGTTCGATTGTGATTGTTTGGATGGCAGCCCGCAAGAATGCGAGGGGTTACCTTATACCCTTGTTTTTCTCAAATTCGGCAAAAGGCAGGGTTAGTCGCAATATTACGTTATAAGTTAATACACCAGCATTGCACACCAGAGACAGGGTCACACAAACACAGCCACACAAGCACAACCTTGCGTGCACGTACACAGAGACACGAAACGGCAACAAGCAACACAAAAGCGTTTACCCACCCACCCAACAATCACAAGATGCAACACAAGAACACAGACACACCCACACAGACCCACACACACACACAGACCCACACACACACACAGACCCACACACACACGCACACACAGACCCACACCCACACCACGCAAAACACACACACGGTTACACACACACACACACACAAAACACAACCACCCCCACCCACGCGCCCACCTGCCCCCCAACACACACACACACGCATATATATATATATATATATATGTGTGTGTGTATGTGGCACCCCTCCCCATGGACCCTGGCTTGGTGCGTTTGACCTGTATTGTTCCATTGTTTTTTTTTTGTTTTTTGTTGCTTCTGGGATTTGGTGTCAAAATTAGGGGGTGTCATATGTATATACGATATGTATGCATGCAACCATATGCGATACACGCAATGACATCAGCATCTGCAATCTGAAAAAGTTTGAATGCACCCAAGAGTTCTAAACCACCTCGGAAGTTTGCAAAAATATATATTTCTGGATTCAAGATTTAAGATTCAAGAAGAAAAACAGTTCTGGGAATCTTGAATCTTGAGTCTTGAATCGCACATTTTTTTAACAGAGGTCCCCCTCTCCAGAAAGGGACCCTGTGAGCGTTGGGTTTTTGCACACACCTAATTTTGCTGCATTCTGGCCAAAACCGAGGAAACAAAAGGGTTCTGGGACAATGTGCTGGTATCATGCAAACAGTTCTCCACCTTACCCGCCCCTTGCAGATGTCAGGCTCCTGTCCAAAACCGAAAAAAACATCGAGAAATCGAAGAAGGTGATGACAGGACAAAGTTCAGATGAAAAGTTTCGTTTAACATACGAAGCTTGCCAGAAGATTTCCATCCACGATCTCCTTGAGATCCTCGTAGGTCATGTCTTCTGCTGCAAGTGCCATCTTAGCCCAGAGTGGAGGGTTCAGTGCAGGATGCAGATGGATGAGATGCTTTCTAGCTGGCCAAAGTTGCAGCGCAGATCGCGGTCAGAGGATATATACACACATAACTGCACACAACTCCCCAATTCGGAAAAACACTCGTTTCACATGGAAAATACCCACGCTGAGGGGGTCCCCCTCTCTTTTTTAAAGATGTTAACAAGTCCAGGGTTGTCCCAATACTCTCGGTGTTCAATAAGATTCTCGGAAAAGCTTTCCTTGAAATATTCCAATCTCGAATTTTCAATCCAGTGGTAAAATACGCCCGAGGTGTTAGAGCAACTTGTGCATTTTTAGGATTTGACCAGGATGGATGATTCTCAGGAAAGTTGCTGTTCGTGCAATCCTCAACATTGAATCCTCAATCCAGTGGTAAAGCACTTTCAAGTCTTAGAAGAACTTGAATGTTGTTTGGGTTTGACCTTGACAGTTCTCAGGAAAGTTTTCTGTGTAATCTTCAATCTTGAATCCTGCATGCAGTGGTAAAATACCTTGAAGTGTTAGCGATCCAGTGGACACACTTTCAAGTTGCTAGTTAGTCAAACTTTCAAGTGCTTTTGGTGAGCGTCTTGCTTCATGTCAGCTATGCTCATGTTGACCCTTTTCCAGAAAACACTGTATTTTACAGTCTTTATGAAGAGGCGCAGGATCAGTAGAGGCACGTGTGCGTGTGAGGACGCTGGCCTCCGAAAAAACACCTGCCCGTGTTTTCTCCGTTTCACCCTGTGACCGCTTCCGCTTGGCAGAGACGTGATGCAGCAGGAGAGGAGAAACATGTATGCAACATACACATATGTATGTATGTTCACACACCGCCACCCCCCTCTTGAACTACCTGTTCACATTGCATCTACTACCTCCACCTTTTGAGGTAGACTGAATGTTGTTTTCCTGTGCAAATAGAACTTGGAATGCAATTGATTTAGCTAGAATCCGTGTTTCGAGATACTTTTAGAATTTGAACCTCTCTTCCCTTGAAAGTTCCTTTTGGAACACCGTCTTTCAATTGTGTTTGCGGTTTCTTATGCCACAAAAGGGCTAGAACGTAAATAACGCAAGTCGTATATCGAATTTCCTTGCTGTAGAAGTACCTTAAATGGTTTGCCATGGTTAATACGAATTGTAGTCTGTTTGGTTGTTATTCTCAAAAGCTGATTGAATTCTGTTCGTATTAGGTCATACTTACTGTAACACTTAGAATTTTATTGGGAATATCAAGCTCCTATCTAACTTCTTTTGCTCAAGACTAGTTGGAGTTTACCAGAATATATTTATATTCGCATGTAGCTCCAATTTGGATAGGATTTTCTTATTTAATCACGTCGTATCCCAACACAATTAGACTCAAAACGCAAATTCTAGTTGAAGTAAAGTCCTATGTTGAAAGGGTATCGTATTGGGACATTTCGGAGGACTCCAGATATACATACATACATACATACATACACACACACATATATATATATATATACAACTGCAGGCGCAAATGCACACACACACACACGAACACAAACGCAAACACACAAAACACAGGCGCACAACCACACAAACACGAAAGCACACACACACAAGTGCGAGCGAGCACGATCATTGACATGCACGCAAGTCAGACGCGCACAAGCAGAGAAACCACGAAGCGCAACATAAAACCACAAGCGCGGCAACAGCAACACGTAGCAAGACAACGACGACGACCGCAACAGCAGCAGCAACAACGAAACCAGCCAGACCACGCGTGCCCGACGCCAAGTGAAAGGGTCCTTTGAACACGTCATATAGGCATGGTTTAGTGGTCATGTTTCTCATTCGGTTGAAGGAACACTTGGGTGACAGTTTTATTTTTCCGCTCAAGCAAACATGTATAGATGTTGACATACCAGCCAACAGAAGGTAGCGCCACACTGCGGTTGAGGAAGGTCCGTGGAAGGTTTGCGGAGGGCTTTTCCCGCAGAAGCTCGCGGAAGGGACCTTGTTGATTTGCACATAGTAGTCGTCTGATTTCGGTTTTGGTGTTTATTGCCAAGCACGTTTACTAGCAAACCGTGCGCACAAATTCCGCCGCGGAAGCCACCTTCCTCAGTTTCCAGAAGCAACTTGCCTGCAGAAGGCTCGCGGAAGCACTTGTACAAAATTACGGAAGGTTTCGCGGAAGGGCTTGATATGTCAATGCAAATTTAAAGGGACTCAAACCGCCAGTCAATTGTTGCCAAGGGGGCACGGTAAAATTGGGTTGCAACACTCGCACACAAATTTACAAACGCAAGCTGTAAAGACACAAGCATGCAGCAAAACACATGCAGCCCTCAGACAAGCAGCAGAGAGGTAAGCCCAAGCGCA
Source organism: Effrenium voratum (assembly GCA_963377175.1). Lineage (NCBI taxonomy): Eukaryota > Dinophyceae > Suessiales > Symbiodiniaceae > Effrenium > Effrenium voratum. The sequence continues at coordinate 191,625 of CAUJNA010003229.1, forward strand.
AACACAAGCTCTTAAACACGCAACACGCCACACAAACGGACGCATAATCAGCACACACACACACACCGAGACCCACACACACAAACTCACCAGCGCACAAACACAACCGCACAGAGGCGCACATCGAAGAGCTAGCAGACAACCGCAAAAACAGAACGACAACCACACGAACAGACACACACACACACACCGACGCATGCATATATATATATGTATCTGTATACATATGCATCCCTGCGCACACCACGCATGGCCGCACGACCGCCCGCCCTGCGCACGCGAACGCAACACACGTACAAGCAATTACGCATGAAATCAACAAGCGCCAGAACGCGGACCGAGCAAGCGCACAGACACAACCAAACACAAACAGACAACTACACGCAAGCACGCGCAAGCATGCGCATCCACACATTTGCAGGCACACGCAAGCACGCAATGCACATGCAAAACGTACGGACGAGTACACACACACACACAGGCGCAAGCACCCACACACACAAGTGTGAGTGTCAAAGTGTGAGTCGCGCATTTCTGGAAGGGCGCCGCATGAAACAACCAATTTAGCAAAGCCGCTTCTCACAACTGAAGGCCGGTGTGTGCTTGCTTTTTGCGCGTGTTTGTGTGTGTGTGTGTGGTTTTTGTGCTGCCTGTCATTGCGTGTGTGCGTGGGTGGGTGTGTGTGTGTGTGCCGAGTCCCAGATCTACCCTGGGACCACCTTTCAGTTCACGCAGAAACCAACGCAGACACTGGATGTGTGCTGGTGATATCACTAAGGACGCTCAGTGACGTACCTGCAAAAGAGCCAAATTGTCTGGTGGGTTGCGCCGTTGCTTTACAATTACATTCTGAAGCCAACTCGAAGTGATGTAGTCAAACCTGTGTCTCCTTTCCTCTCTTTCAATGACGTACACGAATGTACCAAACCACCCCTTGGCGTATTGAAGTGTGTTATCCCGAACGGGAGATCCTCGAGTGCGCCCCGGGTGTGGCCTCGGGTCCGTTGAGGAACCTCAGTTGTTTCACCGTGACCTCAGCTCTATAAACCTCAGTTGTGTGACCTCAGTACTGTGACCTCAGTTGGTGAATGTGTGTTTGTGTGGATGTTTCACATTCATGATCAACAAGGCCGGGTTATTTCCTGCGTCCGCAAGTGTTTTCTTTCATTCTTTCATACATGTCTTTCTCCATTTGACATTCGAGCTGACATCTCATGAAGCATTCATTCATGTCATGCAGTCGTTTGCCTTCTCGGTTGGCCTTGAACCTTAGTAGTGATACCATGCCCACACGCGATCAACGCGAACGTTCTCGATCACGGCAGCGACATAGGAGGCGACGGAAATCTCCCACCCCGGTTCCAACAACACAAGCGGATGATCACCCAGTAGCGAGATGCAGGAGCCTCAGATCAACGCCACTTCCGCTGCAACGACAACCGATGCCGATGGCCCCGACGTCATATTGCAACAACGAGGCCCACTACATGATGCCGCGTGGGGACAATTTCTCCCCATCACCGCCACCACCGCCTTTTCCTCCCGTTCTTCCTCCAGCACCTCTGCTGATGATGCACCTGGTTCTCAACAACCTCTGCACCAACAGCCGAAGCACACGCCTCATCAGACACAGGGAACAGCAACATCCACTCCTATCAGATCTAACATGCCGAACACGCCGATCACCGCCTTCAAGGGACCAGAATGGGTACAAGCTCCCCTACACGCAGCAGATTGGCATCGTGAAGAAATCAAACTAGTTCAGGTGATTCATCGGGGCCTGGTCAAGTGGTTGTTGAGGCCAACGGGTCATGGGCGGTTTGTCACGTGGACCCCGGGCGGAGGCGTTGCTATGGGGGACTACGTCCAAGTGTCTTCGTTCGAGCAGATTGATCGACATCATCCAACTCGAGAAAGATGCGGCGACTTCATTGGGCCAAGATTTTTCACAACGCCTCAAAGTTCACGAGACTCTATTTGCAAGGATGGTCGACGCGCTGTCTCACATTCACCGTGAGTATCAGCCCGAAGGCAATCTTCTTGCTCAAGTGCAAGAACTTCAACGCAGAAATTTGCTGCTGCAAGCGCAGACCTGGCGAAGGATGGCAAATCTTACAACACGACTCCACCGCCTGGCATTGCTTCCCTTCGCAGTGAGACTTCCAAGAGTCAGAACATTTAGCAGCCCGCCCAAGCCAACACTCCTCTGGAGCCGCTAGGCTAGACTACTACACTTGGAATCCCTCGCTTTTCCAAACTTTTCGACAAGGTGCGCCGACCAACTCTGCCACGCTGGCGATCGTCAACTGGTTTCTGCCGAGACTTGCCAATCGTGATGGTGCCTCAAAAATCAACTAAAGTCTTGCCGCCACCTTCCTGCAGGCTCACGGCAAGATCCCCAAGGGCGACGCTGAGTCCCTCGCGTCCCTGAGAAGGCTCTCGCCACGTTAGTAGTTGGAGTCGTCTTCTTGTGGAGATCAAACAGTGAAGTAGAGTAGGCGTTGCTTAGCACATTTTGATGGAGCGCATCGTTGCCATAGAGCGTGGTTGAGAGGATTGCAGCTGTTGGTTGACACATCCATTCATTCCATTCCTTCCCTTCCCTTCCCTTCCCTTCCCTTCCCTTCCCTCCCTTCCCTTCCCTTCACGCATGCATGCATGCATTCATTCATTCATTCCTTCCTTCCTTCCTTCATTCATTCATTCATTCGTTCGTTCGTTCGTTCGTTCATTCATTCATTCATTCATTCATTCATTCATTCATTCATTCATTCATTCATTCATTCATTCATTCATTCATTCATTCATTCATTCATTCATTCATTCATTCATTCATTCATTCATTCATTCATTCATTCATTCATTCATTCATTCATTCATTCATTCATTCATTCATTCATTCATTCATTCATTCATTCATTCATTCATTCATTCATTCATTCATTCATTCATTCATTCATTCATTCATTCATTCATTCATTCATTCATTCATTCATTCATTCATTCATTCATTCATTCATTCATTCATTCATTCACACATGCAATCATGTCCATTTGCTTTCTTGCGGTGATATGTTGCGCAGTCAAGGGATCAGAGTTAATTGAAGAATGGACAGAATTTTCTTGAATTCATGTGCTTCGTTCACCCACAAGATGGGATTCTCACGTGCGCCATAGTACCCCCAACTTCCGGAACATTCGTCTCAGATTAAGAGTCCGAATGACACGATTCACTCTACATCGTCGTGGGCCTCGCGCAGGTGGCTCATTAGACGAGGCGCTCGGCCATTACATCTTCACAAGGATGCTCTGCGTGCTCCACGGCAACTGTACGTGGAAAAGGGATTCACATGGGAACAGCTACCCCCCCGCTAAAAAGACCAGAGCAGTCGTTGCATGCCTTTTCGGGCAATTTGCGTGTCTTGCCTTGATGACATTCCAAGTTGATTCGTGATCTCTTGATGGTGCAGGGTCAAGCTAGGGTAAAGGCAGTCATGAATTCAGATTCGGGAATCGTTCATCCATGGCGCACACAAACCCAGCCGGGGCAAGTGGGCCTGGCGATCAACATCAGCCCGGACAGATGAGATCCAAACTTGTCTGACAATCAGGGGCATCGACCAATTCAATCCGAAGTGTGTGAATTCATCCGGAACCAGCACATTGCCATGCACGTCGGTCTGCAAGAGGTGTTGTCTTCCTCCTCCTCAGCTTTGATGCAACGTGGCAACATGCCACTAAGGCAACAGCTTGTTTCCCGATCCACATCACCACCACCTTTGCGGAGGTCTTAACATCGAGGGAAACGGTGGTCATCCTTAAATGTTCCATTCAGCAGTGACAATTTGTTTGCCGAGTTGGGGCTGCAGCCCCACGGAGCACGTCTACGAATCCTTGATATGTTTCGACAAGACGGACCTATATTAACCCATATCTGTTGCCTTGCGTCCTCCGGTTGAGCATTGCATCGCAGATCATTCTCAAAAAACAGTGGGGAACTTTTCCCCGCAGCCTGCTCAAAGTCCGTGATCAACTACAACATGAATGGAGTCGCATCCGAGCCGCCAATGAGATTCCAGATCAAATGCAGACCGCTCGCTATGCTGGAGATTTGATACTGCAAGCGCAAGAACAGATTCTCGCTTCCTTACATACCCGATCATCACCGACTTGCACTACTTTGAGGAGCCTGGGAGGACGTCAAGTCTGCGCCGCTGGAGGTCATCGAGTGTGCCACCTTCAAGTCATTCCCCTCAATCAGTACGCGGCCTTTTTCAGGCTTCCACATCACCGAGCTCTACCAGTTCGGCGCACGCACACGCGTATGCCCACTGTCATTGGACTCACAACACCAATGCCAAAGCGCTACCGCAGATGATTCGTCAAGTGCGACCAAGTATGTAGGATCGTTTCCCTCTGCCGGATCCGGAGGACGATCGTCGCTGGAATCTTGCGTGGCTGCCAGCCAATGGGTTCTATTGTCGTGGGCTTCGGAGGCTACAGAACATTCACTCGACAGCCACATTTGACAGTGTGGGTGCCGGTGGCACACTCACCACATTGGCAGTCCGTCAGTTCGTGGCCGTATCTTGGCAGGCTTGGCCAGTGGAATAGAGGTGCATAGGATCATCCACGTCACCAGCGTCTTCCTGAAAGAAAGACCGTGCGGTTTGTGATGTCTTGGCATAGAGTGCTTGTGACTGCCTCAATGCTTGAGTTGGAGTTCCTCCGGAGTGCTTTGAGTAGTTGCCTCACCATGACGGATGTGAATGGACAGATCGGACTTCTGCAAGCGTGCATACAGAAGATCCATCACATGACCCAGGTGATATTGGGTGTGGAGCAGTTCCTTCACTGGCTGTTCAATCACATTGCAGGATGGGTTGGTGCAAGTGTGATTTCTGCACCACAACCGCCATACCCATCTATCCACCACCAGCTGCAACGCCGCCTCGGGCATGGGCAGCAACGCCACACCGATCTACGCTGCTCAACCGGTGCCGCGTCCACCACTATTGACTCACGACATCACCAGATCGGAAGAAGGTAGTCTGAACACATCCTCTACCAGACATATGCCAAAAGCAGCATCGTCGAGCGCACTTCCTACTGACGCACCTGAAGTGAAGCGTGACCAGGACCTGAAATAATCAATCTTGTGGCTAGCCATGGACGTGCTCGTCTAGGATCTCCAAATGGACATGATCGACAGACTAAGCCGCAAATCAAAGCAATGCCGGGCAGACCCTCGGGATTAGCGCGGGATCGGTGAGTGTGAGATCGTGAATGCGTTTAGGAAGTTGCCTTGCGTTGGATGTGCATTCTTTTCAGTTGTCTAAAGAGTCTGGCTCGAGCATACTTGTGCTTTCATCATGTTCTTACCCGATGAGGTGGATGCGGCGCTCTCCAATGCGCTCATCGGCATGCAGTCGCAGATTGCGAATGCAATGGATGCTCTGCAAGATTACACCACTACGACGTCACGGCACAGAGATACTTTGTCCAATGCCAACAGTCATCCACACTTGCTCCTCAACAGCCGGCATCCTTTCGCGCCGCCTCGATCGCGTCCTGCAGCCAGTCAGGATTAATGCGAGCAACACTAATTGCGCCGCCTAACCAGTACCTCCTCCAGATCAAAGAACTTGCAAGGCAGCAGCAGCACATCATGAAGCACGAGGATCATGCCCGCCACGACCAAGTCGTTCCGCGTCCCGCTCACATCGAGGATCCCAGGAAGGAACAGCGCACCTCCCGTCATATCGTCCTCGCAACATTCTGGGCAGGTCCCCCGCCATCTCGCCCCTGCCGTCACCTTCACCGTCTCCAACACAACCATGTAGTCTGATTCAGACGTTCAACGCGTACATGGACATCCGAGTTGTTGGAGCATTCCAACCCTGGACAAGTGAGCAGCTTCAACAGTTCGTCACCCTCAAGAAGGACTCAAAGGCCCGACGCTTGTACAAGTCTTTGCCAAGCGCTTTGTTTCAGATGCAGTCCTTCGAGCCGCGTGGCAAGTGTCTCAGCAGCTGACGGCGCAACAAAGGATTCCTGACACTCATGTTTCCTGTGGGACAGTCGTTTGACATGTGAGTGCCGTCATGCTGTCCCAGTATCTCACAGACATGTGCTTGGACATTTCATGCCATGTCAACCTTTGCCGCAGTAGTCATGGTTCTTCAGCGACTTGCTAGAGGCAGAATGGCGAGCGACACTGTGGCTCGAATGGTATCCGGATCCAGCGCATCCGGAACACGAGTGGATCAAAACATTCTTTCCTGGCCACTGGCAAGGCACCAACTGACTTCTCATGGCGAGCATGGAGAATCACCACTTTGTGATCCTCGCGGTGTAGCTGAGCAACTTCAATGGCAATTTCGTGACTGGCACACAGAAGGATATCAACGGGTTCTTTCACCTTGGCCGGATTTTTGTCAATAGAGGCGGTCATGCTACCACCGTCGCCTTGCTTCCTTGCTCGTCAATCGCTGAATCTGAGACACATTCTACCCACTGATGTCATTGCTTGGCTTGACTTTGCTTTCATCAGTTGCCCATGGACTTGCACATGTGCCATCGCTGCATTTAGCCAGAGTACTGAGGTATTGCTGAGGTAGTCGCATTTGGTGTAGGAGGTACTTGCAGCAACACCGTGGTTGGAGTGGATTCCTGACAATAGCGGGATTTGGCCTGAGCGACAGTGGATTAAGATCTACTGGGCTGCTCCTCAACGGAGCATAATCCCCCGCTTGACAGCGACTTGTGCTTGACAGGTACACATCGTCTCAACGGTTCGTTCCACCACTTGATCCTCGAGGTCCTCGCGATCGGCTGCTTGATACTGATCAACAACTGGATCCCGAACATGATGCTGTGTGTGCGCATGTGGATCCTGCACCTGTGACTTCGAGTCCTCGCCCTACAGCTACTTCAATGTCGGGACTTCATGTGTCAACCAACAAGATGGAGAACATATTTTTTCCCCAACAGCATGCCGATCTCCAGCATTGAGCATCCACATGATGTTCCTTCTTGGACTTCACAGCAGGCGGACTTTTCCCTCGAGGACGGCCATGCTTCTCGGACGAGATCACGCTCACTGATCCGTAGTGGACGGCAGATTTTCCGACGCCAGGCAAAAAAGCCTCTGCAGAGGCGTGTGTGTTTGCCGAGTCCGAGACTACCCTGGGACCACCTGTCAGCTCACGCAGGGGGCGCAAGCAGCTCATCCGGTCTTGCACCAACGAAAGCACTGCATGTGTACTGGTGATATCACTGGGGGCGCTCAGTGACGTACCCGCAAAAGAGCCACATTGTCTGTTGCGCCGTTGCTTTACAAGGGCCAATGGCTCTAGTTTTGATGTGTTGGTTGTTGTTTTACATGCTGAAGCCAACTCGAAGTGATGTAGCCGAACCAGTCTCCCCTTTCCTCTCTTGCGTGACGTGCACGAATGTACCAAACCACCCCTTGCGGTATTGACGTGTGTGTGTGTGTGTGTGTGTGTGTGTGTGTGTGTGTGTGTGTGTGTGTGTGTGTGTGTGTGTGTGTGTGTTTGTGTGGGGGCTTGTTTGGTTGTGTTTATGTGTTACTCTATGTTTTTGCGCGCTCTTGCCAGGACATGGGCCGTTTCTTGATGTTCGCCACTTCCTGTAGCAGGCCTCCCTTGCTTGGAAGCCCGCTTGCAGTTGGAGGCATAGCGAGGCAAAACAGCTCCTAGTTGTTTGCCTTTTCGTCATTTACTTACCTTAATCTATTGTCAGTTTCCTCTTTGTAGGCTGACCCATAAAATATTTGACTTAGCACGGCCATCCTGCTGCCACCATGTCATGTGAGTAATGCGAAAGTCAGAAGCCTTGCGCGGCGTTGCAACGAACCTGGCGGAGATTGAGCCCTGCCGTCAATCTCCAAGCTGAGGTTTCCAGAGCTTCGACCCAAAGTTCTGCATTCACAAGGTGCACGATGCGCCGGGGGCCTATTGGGGGCCAGTTGCCCGGCGCCTGTCGCGACGAACTTTTTGCCCCAGGTCTCGCCTTCCCACGGCGCCACGGCTGAGAGCGTCAGAGTCGCAAGCGCAAAGGTGTACCTTGCGAGGTGATGCGGTGCCAACTGCTTGGCATGTGGCACAGCCAAGGCCTCGACTTGTGCCAACCTGCTGAAACTACCAGATGCTTGTTCAAGCTTTTGCACGCAGCTTTTTCAGATTGACATGCTCATTCTGACCTCTCTGGGGGCTTCATAGTGTTCTTGCTGCCCCCTGTTTGGAGTCCATACTCATTGGGGATATTTGTCAAGTGGGTTTGACCAAAAAATGAGAGTTACTTTGTTGGGTGTTTTCGACTGCCATTGAATGCCATTCAGCCAAGGAATATCCCAGCATGGCTTTGCTAAGAGAAAAACTGCTGCAAGCGATCCGATCAGAGAGCGGCTTTGACTTGAGCTGAGCAGAAGCAGGCGGGTCGTGGTTCGAGTTGGTCTCGCTGTGACGCTGTGGGCGCATGAAGCTAGCTTGCTGCTTGCTGCAGATCTTGCCTGGAATGCCTGCTGCAGATTTTGCCTGGATTGCATGCTGCAGTTTGTGATTGGGTTGCTTGCGGCAAAGTTGGCCTGAATTGTTTTCCGCAAATTCTCGCTGCATTGCTTGATGCAGATTTTGCCTGGATAGCTCGCCGAAGATTTTGCCTGGATTGCTTGCCTCGGATTTTGCCTGGCTTGCTAGAATTTGTCTTGATTGCCTGCCGTGGATTTTGCCTGGGTTGCTTGCTGCAGATTGTGCCTGCGTTGCTTGCCGAAGATTTTGCCTGGATGGAGTGTTGCAGATTGTGCCTGGATTGCTTACCGCAGATTGTTTGCCCGCATTGTTTGCAGCAGGGTTTGCCTGGATTGCTTGTGGCACATGTCGTCTGGATTGCATGTACTGGTCGATGTATGCAAGCGCATCGTCGTTTTATTTATGCACGCCTTGTTGTTGGCTTGGATGACTGGTGGAGGTTGTCAAGTGCTTGTCGCCAGGCAGATGCCGGCACCCACTGCCCAACGGCATGGATGACGGAGATAGCTTCAGTGATTTGCCCAAAGAACGCTTGGCAGACACAAAACTGACGAACTGTGTGCGTTGTTTTGCATGCATCAGCCTTTGCAAGCATGCTTGCCACCTCGGCTCCAAGAGGCATGTCAATGGAAACATGGAGGGTTGTGCGCTCATGCTACACGGCGACGCTTGAGCGGGCCTTGAGCAACAAACATGGCCCTGACGGCCGAAAGAACTTGCGCCAAGAGATCGCGTGAATGTGCAACTGCATGCCGCACCCATGAGACGAAGTCCTTGAACCTCTCAAGGGTATTCAACCTCTATCGCAGGGGGTCCCTTACGCTTGAAGCTGCCAAATCCGTGCCCTCGCGATTGCGCGATCGATCGTGCCGATGGCGCTCTCTGCAGGCGGGGCCGCAGCTGCGCAGATTGCCTTAACGGCGATTTTATGGGAACGTGTCGGGTTCCATGTTTGCGGCTGGAAAGCAATGTAAAACAAGAAACCATTCAGGGCCGGGAGTTAACGCTTTTTCGGTAAAGGAAGTTAATAAACGCCAATTGGGTCAGCACTTGTTTATATACTTTCTGTATAATGATTCTTCATACTATCTTAGTCTTCTTGAGCGAGTATTGGCTTAGTGTTGATCAGCCCCCCGGATTAGTTTGAGGGCAGATGTCCATGTTTGAAATCTGCATTTCCTCCCTTTGGTTTTGCTGGTCCGGAATTCGTCTAAGAACAAGTTGTTTGTTTTCCGTCACATGTCACATGAATCTGTCTGTCAGGGCTGCCCGTGCTGCTAATCCAGGCGCCGACCTGGGGGCCTTGAAGCATAGGGCAGGTCGGGCAGCCCCTCCTTGGTGAAATTGACGGAGGGGTGATCCATGAGCCAAAGGCGTTGCCATTGTTTCCCTTCAACCTGTCAGCTGGGGTCAGTATGATCATGTTGAATATGATTGATGGCAATCCAGGAACTTGAAGGGGTTCCCAGGAAAATTAACGATACTTCCCTCCACAAAGAGGCAGTCAGTACGCCAAGGTGGGCTGCATGTAATGTGAGCAGTTAGGAGTCAGTCTTTTTGGGCCGGCAGTCCGTTGTGGAACTGCACACCTGCCCCACGAGGTATTTTGCTGCGCCCTCTCCAATGCTAGGCTTGGCGAGGAGCCGGAGCTTTTTCCGTCCCAATGGTGGGAAAGCAGCAAAAGCATCAGAGCTCACCAGATCCGTCAGGAGCTTGCAGCCGCGCAGCCGGCGGCTGGGGAGCCTGCGCTAAATTGAGTGAAGAGCCAGAACCCACAAGCAGGCACTAAGACATAGTCACTAAGATGAAGGAGTTACGCATGCTGACAGCCGGATGCCTTGACATTTAAGTGCCTGGTGGGAGCGCCCAGGACAACATCACGGAGATGAAGAAGCGCCTGGCGTTGGCGCAGGCGCACGCAGAGGTTGCAGAGCAGCAGGAGGAGCCCCCGGCTACAGCGAGCCCTGGGGTCTTTGGGACAATGTTTGGACGGGTTGGCGTGGTCGAGTTATGTATGACCCTCTATGACCATCAGCCCTGCAGGATTACCATCCCACCCCCCAGCATGCACAGCCACAGCTGAGATTGGAAGCAAAGGGCTGGTCCGAAGATCTCGCCCGCAGGATTCTTGCCAAGGATTTGATTGGCAAGGTCGTTTTCTGCCCTGCCCACCTTGAGATAGAACGATAAAGCAAGAATAATTTGGCTTTGTCAAGCTGCAAGCCGAGTTGCCAAGTGTGAAATGGGAAGTTTGGGAAGCTGCTTGCGCTTTGCACTTAATTGCAAGCGAAGGTGCGAGAGTCGACAGGCGTATCCAAAAGCAGTCCTGAGCCAGAGGGTTTTGCTGAGTCCTTTGTCCCCCACGGCTGTTGGTGACTTGTTACGCAGGAGCAGGAGCGGCAGTGGGTGGTCGCAGAGCTGGCGCGAGTCAAGAAGGCAGAGCGAGCCGCGGCGGATGCCAGGGATGACTTGGCTGCAGCGCGCAAGGCGGAGCAGGCCTCATTGCAGAGGGAGCAGCTGCTGAAGGAGGAGCTGCGCAAGATGTCGGCAGCCCTCCGCCGCACCAACCAAAGCGCCGCAAAGCAGCGAGCGCGAGACGCTCAGAGCACAGCGGCGCTGGAGCAAGATTTGGTGCGTGCAAAGGCGGAGGCGCGGGCAGACACTCAGAGAGCGAAGGGCGCTTCCGTGAATGCAACTCAGCAACAGCAGCGTGCGGAGCACTTTCGCCTGGAGGCGTGGAATACCTCACAGGACCTGGCGACCGAAGAGAAGGATGCAGCTCGAGCAAGAAAGCAAGCAAGAGTCGCCAAGCAGCGCCTGCAAGAAGGGGAGCATTGGGCAAAGCTTGCGCTGGCCAATGCCACAAACCAGAAGGACGCAGCAAAGAAGGCAGCCCGGGAAGCGATCCAAAGCCTGCACCACGCACAAGCTGAACTGAAGAAGGTGCAAGCTGAGGCCAAGCAGAATGAGGCAGAAGAGCTCCGGGCCAGGGCGCAGGCTGCCAGGGCGGAGCAGGACCGTGCAGCCATGGAGAAAGTCCTGGCGCACACGAAGAAGCATGCCCTGGCTGAGGGTGAGAAGGCTGCAGCAGCCGCTGCCAATGCCACACAAGAGCGGGAGGCTGTGGAATCAGCGCAAGTTGCAGCGAAGCGTTCTGTGGAGAGAGTGCATCGCTTGGAGCAGGAGGCTGAGCTCGCAAAAACAGAAGCTAAGAGAGTCAATCGGAGCGCGCAGGAAGCGAAGAAGCGAGAAGCAGCAGTCCAGCAGATGGAGCACGTGGCGGAGAAGAATTTGTCAGTTGCAAATAAACAACTTCGAGCAGAAAGAGAATGGGCTGACAGCGTGGTGTCCAACTCGACACGCCTAAGGAAGCGTTTTCAGCAGGCGCTGACCATGCTTCATGCCAGTCATCGCGAAGACCTGAAGCTTTCACAGGAATTACACGAGGCCCGCAAACGAGAGTCTGCAGCAGCGGATGCCGCTGCAAATCGATCTGCGGCAATTGAGCAGGAAGCACACACTGCCAAACAAAAGGCGGCAAGAGCCAAGAGCAAGACGAAGCAGACCAAGCAGTGGGCAACATCTGCCGTGGCCAACGCCAGCAAGGCTGAGCACGCTGCTGTCGCAGAGAAACAACAGATCAGAAAGTCTGAGCAGCAACTGAGGCAGAATTGGCGGGCTGCAAATGCAACAGCGACAGCAGCCCAAGAGCGCGAAAGGGCAGCAGAGAGGCTTGAAGCCAGGGAGAGGAAGCAGCTGCGCATAGCCAACGAAAGTATAGCAGCTCTGCAGAAGACGGTGGCATTATCCAAGGCTCGCATCCACGAGTCGTTGGCCAACGCCTCACGCTTCCAGAGCGAGGTGCGGGAGCTGGAGCGGTCCCTGGCTGAAGCCAAGGCCCGGGCCTCGAATCTCTCCACGGCGCTGCAGGGCTCGCGCCAGGCGCTGCGGGCTGCCAACACGTCGAGCACGCGGATCCGTGCCGCGCTGCGCGCGGCGCTGAGCAACGCCACGCGCTACGAGGGACAAGTCAACGAGCTCCGAAAGAGCCTGGCCGTGGTGGGCACGCAGAGGCGCAACGCAACGCGGATTCGCCAGGCCTTGGATAAGGCTCTGGAGAAAGAACAGCTTGCAGAGAATGAGGTTGCGGAAGATGACCGAAAGAGATCCATTCTGAACGCAACGGCCGCCAAAAGAGGGGTCCAAGTGAGAGCCGAGAGCAAAAGAGCAGAGGCCGCGCTGCAGAATTCCAGCAAGCTTGCTGAGGAGTTGAGCCGCCTGAAAGGTCAGATGGACTTGGCCGGTGCGCGGCAGCACAACCTCAGCCTGGAGTTGCAGACGGCAAGGGAGGCGCTCGGTGAGGCAAATGCCTCCCAGGCGCGAGAGCAGGACCGCGTCCGTGCAGCCCAACGGCTGGCTGCTGCTGCGGAGGCCGGGGAGGTGGAAGAGAGGCGACGGGCGCGCCTCGCGACAGCCAACGCCTCCAGCGAGCGCCGCAAGGCGGAAGCGGCCCGTGCCAGGGCGCGGCAAGCAGTGGACACTGCCAGGGCGACCCTCCAAAAGGATGCCGCCAACGCCAGCAATGCCACAGCCGCCAGGGTGGTGACCAGACTGGAGGAGCAACTGCTGCAGGCGCGGCTGGCTGCCAAAGAGGCTCTGACAGGAGAGCACGCAGCCAAGAAGCGTGAGGAAGCCTGGCATCAATCCGTTAGTGCTCTCAAAATGGCGCTCCTTTTGTTGTGATGCTTCAAAAATTCGGACGGACAGTTGTGGGTTGCATGCTGCGCTGAGGAGCAGCTTGAGGCCGAGGTGGACACTGCTAGGAACCAGACCCGGCAGGCGAGGCAGCAAAGGGCGCAGCTGGCAGGTGCCAGGGCGAACTCCACCAGTGCAGAGCAAGCAACTTGCCAGAGCTTCGAGCGGAGACCAGAAGCAATGGGCCTTTTCCGTGTTTCAGGAATCCTGGTTCCAATCAAGGCTTTTGGTTCAGACGCAGGCGTAGGCGTCATTGCTGAGCGGGGCAGAAGAAAGAGGTTTAGGAAGATGAAGCCGGCGAAATCATTGTAGACCCGTGATAACACCGCAGCTTGACTGCGTGGCACTGCGTCACACAAGTTGAGGCGAGTTTGAAGAGGCCTCCTTCGCGAACGGTTGTTTCGGCAAATCTCCACGATTAGCACACAGCAGTAGCTGGCAATGCTTTGTGTCCTTGCCATGCAGGTTGGCAAAATGCTTTGGGTTAAACCTTTTGGTCAAGGGTTGAAAGGGCCCTCTTCGGCTACCTCGGTTTCCGAGGCAAAGAAGGTGAACGCTCTGCGGCAGGAGCTCCGCCGTGCGCGAGAGGGCGAGGCCGGGCTGCTCTTTGCATCTTCCAGAGGCGACTAGGAATCTGTTAAACTTACCTGTTGAGTTGGCCAGCTCAGAAAATTCGTTGGCAAGTGTCCTCATCATTTTGGTCAAGGCCCCAAAAAGGTGAGCACTTTTTGTCCAGCCAACTCCGCTGGCCAATGCATGAAGACAAGCATTGCCGTTTGGTGCAAGTTAAATCACAGAGGTGTTCCCGTTGGAGAACCAGGTTTTTCTCGAGCATCATAAGACATCATAAGACGCCAGCTTTGCACCCTGCATTTGTGCAGACTTTTGGACGTGGCCTGTCTTTGGTGTGACCGAAACGCACTTTAGATAATGTTGGAAACACACGGTTTTTTCCGTATCATGTAAACCTACACAAGGTTAGACCTTTTGCTCAGGGAACATAGCCCGGATGTATGAGCCAGGCAGATGAACTGAGCGCTTTGGAATTTGCTTGCTTTCAGCTTGCCAGATGCTATTGCCCGTGTTGATGCTGCTGTTCTTCGGCCTGGTGGTGGGGGGTCTCCGGCATCACTTCCTTGCCCTGCGTGCTCGTCAGTCCGCCACTTGGGGCAACAGAGTAAACGGAGTCCGCTTTGGCCCCTCCTTGAATGAAGGCGTCCCTTGATTTGAGGGCTGACTAGCAGACTATCAAGGTCTCTTGGATTCATCAGAAAAGAACATGATATAGTTAGGTGTGTGGGTTGCAGGAATGCCGAAGGACTTGACATCACCTTACTGTATAATATTCCTTCTCCCTTGTTTGGCTTTCGCGATGGAGCCATGCTACCGGTAAGGAAACCCTGCTGCGGCTTAACGTCAAAAGCATGAAGGATCAACAGGCAGGGCTCACGCGTCTCACATCCATGACGATCTTTGGAGCCATTGCCGTGGCTCAGCTTCAAACCATGACTCGCACGAATGACAAGCAACCACTGCAGGCGCTGAAGCTCTTGCAGCCGCTCCTTCCGGCGCCAACTGCTCCAATTATGGCCAGAAAACAAGGAAGCAGAGGCGACCCTTTGGAACAACGTGTTTTGGGGCACTTCACCGGGGTCGAAAATGAGCTTGCCCACTCTGGGGACCCTTTCGTCAAGAGTGGGGAGATGGGGAGTCCCGGCATTCATGAGGTTCCCAAGTGATCAGCCATCGGCATGCTTGTATATTGAGTCTAGTTTTGTCCGCTCCGGTCACGGCCGAGGAATGATCGCGTGAGCGGCACCCATTGATTCAAGCCAGGCTGCACGTTGTACAGTAAAGGGCAAGGCCAGCTCGGTTGCACAAAGTGGGCTCTCGCTGCCGGGCAAATGCCGTTGCCGCGGCGCCTTCCCATAATTCATTCATGGACCTTTTGGGGGGCCTATGGCTGGAGATGAATCCATAGAAAGCCGCTTGGGGCCCCAAAGGAGTCCCAAATTCAAGCGATCCGCTCAGGAAAGCTTTGCACGTGGCTTTAAAAGGGAAGTTCTGTGGCTTAGGACTGTCTGAAAAACTGAAGTAAGGGGGTTCTACTGAGTTCTACTGCCTTGTTTTGCAAGTTCTTCTTCTACGGCCCATGTTTCTTCGTAGAGGGTCGGAGCAAGCCTAAATGTATCCGGTGAGGGCCTTAACCGTCATTTGGGACTCATCGCCAACATGCTTTTGTGCGCTGCTCACCAATTCAGGATTTGGCTTCCTGAAATTGGAGCGATGCTGCAAAGGGATTTCCAGGATTCAGCTCTTTCGAGCGCGCCTCCAAGGCCGCTTGCCGTTCCAGCGGCTTCCTCAGCTTTGGAAAACCAAATTGAGATCCCTTAGCCATTCCCCGAAGCCATAGATATCATCATAGCCTTGATCTTAGATACCGAACCTTCGAGGGTTTGGCATCTCGTTTCCTGCATGCTGAGCTCTTAGGCGGCGCCCACAGGGCCGCCTCCGCAGCGGAAGGTGCAGCGGCCCAGCCTGGTGCGGGAGACGCCCGGACCTCAGTCGTTGCCCGCAGTTCACTCGGTTGCCTCCTTAGAGCGATTCCAGCTGCTTTTTTTCGGGGCACGCTTCCTTGTTTCCTTTCTTCTTGGTCGGTGTGTGTGTGTGTGTCTGTATATGTTTTCTGTGTTTGTCTTTTGAGAGCTGCGTCGCGTTACATTCCTCGACGCCGCTTGCACCTTCTTAAAGACTCCACTCCGACTTGTTGTGATGGCCAAATCCCTTCTTCCGCCATGGCTGTAATGAAGCTGCAAGGCATTCTGCACGAAAACGCCGGAATTGTTGCGACAAATGCGTAAGTTAGAGGGAGATCAAGGCATTGGATGTGACATGGCGGCTTTGGCTTCACGCCGACGGCCGCGCCAAGTAGCGGGCAATTTCCCGCGACTTGAGGACACCTGGTCTGCGAAGGAAACACCGCCAATTGAACCGGGCGTGAAACTCGCCCAACAATCACGCTCCTCAACTGCTCTGCAGATTGCCTAGTAATATGAGAGGCACACTGGTGTTGAATCCATTCTGCATTCACAGAAGGCTTGGAGGCACACCTTCGCATTTGTTTGAGGAATTGTGCGCAGTTTCTGGGCGGCTCCGTTCTTGCTCATGAGGCAGCCTGCAGCAAACAGTGGACACGCCCCCGTCACGCACGCTCGTGCGCACCCAATAGCACCCCGTTTGCGTCGGCCTTGTCAGCCGCATGCAGCCCGGTGTGGTCTTCTTCGTGCTGCTTGTCTACTGAGTCAAATTGACCTTGGCCTCCACGAACACTTTCCAGCTTGAGAAGGGAGTGCACGCCTGCTTTGCTCCAAGAGCACGTGCTTCGGCCCGCTTTCAAAAGGTCATGCACTGATTTGTCAGAAGCCACCTGCAAGCTGCTTGACACGTGCTTGAGGTTTGAGAGAGGGCTCTCCGGCCTGCGCGGGTCCAAGTGGTGGAGCTCGGAACTCCATTCAAGTGAGGGGTTCAAAGCCGGGGGCCGTTCATCTCTTGTTTTGCCCGTTCCAATGATTCCCCAACTCAGCAAAAGGCGTCCGGCAGTCCCCAGTTGCCCAGGCCTCTTTGCTCCAGATTGCTCTCCACAAAATATGGGCATCCGAAGGGCTCCACTCCTATGGCCACCAGGCAAAGAATCCCATTGAAACTATGAAGACATAGAGAGACGTTTCATGTTGACAGATGCTCTTCCAAACTGCTCCTTTTGAGGGCCCAACTTGTTTTGACATGGCCACATGTTCGCGACCAATCACCGGCAAATGGGTCAGAACATGTCCCTAACAAGCCGCGTCCCCAACTTGCGCCTAAGGCTCGCCAAGAGCGAGGCAAGGCCTACCCAACCGACCAAGGACTGCGCTATGAGTTCGCGCCTGCAGGGGTCCCCTGCCCTAAACTGCCTAAAGGCAATCGGCGTAGCTCCTCGAAAAAGGAGCTGGACAATTTGAAGTGTGGTCCGTGGATGATACTGTAGTTAAAAGGTTAGGGTGAAGTTTCTTGTTTGTGATGCTTGACTTTGGGAAATATCCGGCACCATCCTTTGTACGATCTCTCGCAGCATACCTTGGTCAGTTGATGCGTGCATAGTGGCCTGATTGATTTGATTTGTGGTACTGCGCGCCTGATGGGTTCGGGCAACAGGAGAACAAAGGGTGAAGTCGACTCATTTTTTTTGGATGCCTGAATTCATGTTGGTGAGATATAGGGGTAATTGCGACAAATGTGCAGACCAATCGCGTCATTGTTTGTTCAAGAACATGCTTTGGATGAGAAGGTGTTTATTCATCCAGTTGTTCGCTTGTCTCAGGTCTGCACTGTCGGCAGATCTGGGGGTCCCCTCAGTAGCGACAATTTCCATGCGCATGACGCTGGGAGGCTCATGGATATGTACAGACAGAGTACGCAAATCCCAGTTCTTGCCAGCAGAATAGCAAGGGCACACACAAGGGGAACGTGGTTGGACCCCGTTAGGCAGTGAGGGGGCCTCCAAGTGAGTAATCCTTTCGCTGACTTGAAAGGAAACCAGCGGATCACTTCATGGACCCACTTGACCGGATTAACCACCCATTGGAAAAAGCTTTTTCGGCGGCCCGTCTGAGTTGCCAGGAGACGGTTGCGGAGTGGCGAGAGGTGATTGAGTTTCAGGTCTCGCCCTGGGCTCGGCCTGGGAGTTCGGGGGGCCGAACCCGGTTCGGCCATAGGCAAGGGAGTCTCCTCGATGAGGGTTCTGTGAGGAACCGTGTGTGTGAGGAACCCTGTGCATAGTCCGAAGGCACCAACTGCGGTCAACTAGGCCCTTGCCTTTTGTTGCTTCTGTGACGGATTCGCATAGCCAAAAAGGCATGCAACATGCATTCTGTCCTTGTGTCATGTCGCCCACACATTGCGGCTCTGAGCTTGAGTAGTGCAAGAGACTTAATCCCAAGATGGCCGTGGGGATGGCTGGGCTGGAGAAGCCCTTGCTGGGCAAGAATGGCAATCACAAGGCGCGATAGCTCTGTCTGGCCAGCACTCCAGCACCTCTCAAGTCGCTCAAGTTCGAAGTTCGTGGGCAGCATGCGGACACTTTGGCTGCAGCACTGTCAACTTGCTCGGTTTCCGTTTCTCCAGTCCGCTGAAGTGGGATCCACCGTGACGGCCACTGTCGGGGCCTTTGCGTGAGGTTTGCACACAGCATGTCACTGGTTGTTTGTTTTTCTTTTCTTTTGTCTTTCTTTTCTTCAGGTCACTGTACTTAGCTGGGATGGGCGGCCTTGAGGTGATCAACCTTCTGAAGAACATGGTCGGTGCCGGCCTCCTGAATGCTGGGCCCTGAGTTTCAAGGTTAAGTCTCATGATTGTTTCGAACCTTCAATCAGGTTTGCGTGGCCTTCCAATATGCGTCCGTCATGGGAGGGTTGCTGATCATGTTCTTCTCAGCCTTCGTTTGCACGGGAGGATGCGAGGGCCGCCTCTTCAGCATGTGTCGGCTCCATGTTGGGTGTTTCCCAATATAAGGGACCCCTTGCGCATGGTGTCCTTGAGGGAACTCCTGGATTCTGATGCAAGGCAACCATTTCTGGTGGCATGTCTGTGGGCTCTCGGTCGCCCAGCCATGTCTTGCGCATCGCAGGATTTCTGCTCATTGGCTACTGCTGCTCGAAATTTGGGGTCCCAGGCTCATTCAGCTAGAAACGGCATGCGATGGCACGCGTCAACAACATCAGGCCCTTTTGACGCCCCTGGCAAGTGAGTTTTGGAGAGTGCATGTTTGAGGCCAAGACCTTCCGAGAGCTTTGGCGAGCCGCCATGGGCAAGCGAACTGAGAAGAGACTGCGCACAAAATGTCGTTTGTCAGTGTGAGTGAACGTGGCACACTCAGCTTGGTTCCTGTGAAGGTTGCGAGCTCGGCAACCGAGGACTGTCGATGTGGTGCTCTTTTTCCACACCCTCTTTAGCTGTGCGCCCTGCCTGCACACGCCTTGCGACATGCGCCAAGGTTTTTCTGCAGAAAGTAGCCAGCAGGCATTCGGTGGCGTTGCACGCCCAAGGTGGGATACATCACCATGATTGGCGACTTTTGCATCAAAAGTGCATCGGGGCTGCTGCCCAACTCGGTCTTTGCCCGACGTCGTGAATCCTCCATCTTGGTAGCTTTCTTAAGCAAAGAGCGCTAAACATTCGCATCTTGTTGCTTGGCTGCGCAATGCTGTGCTGCAAAGCAAGGTCATCAGCTTGCTTGGGATTTTCCCACTGTGCTTGTACAAGGCGGGGCCGTGAAGCATTGACGGGTTCGTCGGCAGAATTGCTCAAGCATGTCGGCAACATATGCGAAGCACGTTTGATTTCCCAGCCAGCATTTATCGGATGCTTCGTCAATCAGCCATGCCTTTTGGAAGACGTCATGGCCAGAACTTGGAACCCTTGAAGTACACCTCCATCGTGGGTCTTGCTATCACTGCGGTGTCTTGTGTCTGCAGCCCAGTGGCTTGAAGAGTCCTGCACACATAGAATGCTGAGCGCCACTGAGGCCTACATCTTTTACGATGTCATCGCAAACGCTGTTGCTTGGCTGCTGTACGAGCTCGTCGGAGGTGGGCAAGATGGGCATTCGACAGCCAAGGAAGAATATGGAGCCGTGGAGACGCTGCAGTCGCATTTTTGGTATGCAGCTTGTTTCAGATGAACAACATGCAAGCCTTTACGAGTCTCAGAGTTTTATAAGCAAGCGAAGTGCAGCAGTAGCTGGTGGCCTCGCCATTCAGTACCAGGGCTTGGGCTAAGAGCATTTGACTTCGGCAACTGAGAGTTCAAGGTCAAGCTCGACATGTTCAAGACGCTGGCTTTGTTCAACGGCTCTTTCTCAGCCCACTACAATGCACCAACATATTATGCAGAGTTGCCGCTTTGCTGAACTGATTGCTGGTGAAGCCACTTGATGTGATGTGGAGAAGTGTGTCCTTCTGGCTGAGGGAGGAAAAGACCTTTTTCAACTACATGAAGGCGCGGAACGGGAGGGGGAACGGAGTAAATTGCCGCAAGTATTCATAGTGGCGCGCTGCTAAGGAGAGGTTCGTCATGACAGTGTTAAAAACACGCGGGTCAGACTGATTCCGTTGGCTCTGCGGTTTTGCTTTCGCCAGGTGAGTTTCTATGCCTTTGGCATCGCCACGCTGCTCTTCACGGCTTTTGGCCTCGCTGGTTTTGCGCGCTTTGGTGACGAAGCCACTTGGCGTAGGACAGATGCTGTAGATGGCTGGCTGCAGGCCGAATTCCCTCTGTACACTCCCTGTCATGTACAGGTAGCTTTGTTGCCCAAAGCGTTGAAATGCTAGCATGGGCTTTGAGACTCGATCACAGAGAGCCTGCTCAGACATTTTATTTTGGGTATCCTCGCTGGTACTGAAAGATGGACAACGGCTACGTGCACAGACAGTGCATTTACATGCTCACCACCTATTGAGCTCATCCCTTCCGTGAGAAATGACGGTAGCTTATGGGGAAAATGCGTCTCGCAAACCCGAGGTGTTGGGCAATGTGCTGAAGAGTGGCCAAGCTGCAGTTAGCGATGTTAGTGTTCTGCCAGTCAAGCAGTCAAGCAGTTGACAAGACACCTCGCCCCAGTCTTTGGGACCGGGTCTCGCGGGCCGGCAAGAGAAACAGATCCGTCTGGCACTGAGGCTACAGCGCGGATGATCCAATGATCCAGCTCTCCTGGTTTTGCATGATGGTCGCTCGGAAGCAGTTTCCACAAGCCCTGCGAACAAAGGGATGTGCCCGTGAGGTGTCGACGGTCTTCAACTTCCCGCATGCCTTTCAGCATCTCAGCTGTCGCGTGGAAAGTTGCCAGTTGAACAGCACGCCAAAATCCGTGTTTGGCATTGCGGCCTGGACTGGCTTATTTGAGACATAGCGAGGGCCTAGATTTACTTTACTTTGCGCCGAAGTCGATAGAGCTCAGTTGGTGTCGGAATTGAAGGGTGCCTCGGCAGGTGTCAGTGCACGTAGGCTTTCTGGAGGGAGGTGGAGGTGCCTCCGTTGAGCCGAGGAGAATGCGGTCTTCCTTCAATGCCCTGCTGAACAAGGGCCCTGAGGAGAACTTCCTCATCACAACAGTGGTGCTGCTGTCACTCTCGGTGTACATGGGAGTCGCGTTCAAAGACATCGCCGTTATCAAAATGATCAAAGGCATCTCGCCCATTCAAAAGCTGAGTGTAGTGAGGCATCTTCTCATGCCATTGCATGCCATCGCTGGACCGTGCCATCGTGTGCTAGGCGCGACGCTCGGTGTCTCCATTATGCCGCCTGACCGAATTTGTCAAGCCAGTAGCACGTTGCCGTTGTTCCGCGTCCAAAGCAAGGACGACCCGAACCCAGGCAATGCAAGTGAGCCCCTGCACTGCTAAGAGTTAAAGTCTTGGTGGCTACAAATGCCATGCCTTAGCTCACAAGGTTCATCTTCCCCGCGCTCTTCTTTTTGCAGCTGAACGCGCCAATCCGCTTGAAGCGGAAGTGCAGCCCGGCTGGTGCTGGGAGAGGGGCGGCCTTCAAGCACTCGCGCTTCGCAGCTTTTGTGGCTTTGCGCCCGTGAGGCAGCGGCGACTTGAACGACCCCATGAGCGCCACCCGAAGAAGGCGAAGAGGGAAGTGGCTTTCCGTGCTTTGCGCGCCTCAGCGAGGCCGACAAAGCCTGAACTGGCACGCAGAAAGACACACACACACACACCCATTCCGCGAGACTGTGCCTGTCTATGATTTGCTTTCCAGCTGACGCTTTCAGTAGCCGCTCCCTTGCCTTGATTCCAATGACAAGGCTTGCACTTCCCTTCAAGTGCTGCCGAGGTCATTATGATCATCACGGGTGTCGTCCAAGGTGCGTTGGCACTCATGGTGCACTACAAGCTGATTTGAGCTGTGATGACATCAAATTGAGCTGGGTCTCGGAACAGCAATCGCCTTTTTCATCAATGCCCCGCAAGGGGCCGTCGTTTCGCAGCCATGGCAGAAAGGCCTCCCACCCGAGCCAGTGTTTGGATATTGACCAGCTGAAGGATGAAGGGGAGTATGAAGTACAACGCTGTGGGCTTCCAGTTGCGATATCTGGTTCACTTTGCAGGGTGATGGGCTGAGTCTGCCCTGATGGCTGGGTTTCATTGCTGACGCCATAGTGCACCTGCAGTAAGTCCTGTTTCTGAGAGCATCTCAAGGGATCAGAGTCCCTGGTATGTGTTTCTTCGTGACAGCCTCGCAAAACATGGTCCCGCGCAGCACGGCGCAAGTGACAGCAACGGGCTTGGCACCTCACGACATGTGACGGCTGCAATTTCCCAAGCAATGTTGCCAGTCGTAAATGATTCCCTTTGAACTGTGCAGACGTTGATATCGCTTTCGTGTTCCACTCTTTGTTGGAGCGCTGCCCGTTTGAAGTGATTTGCTCATGCTGCATAGGCTCTGTAGGTGCCCTTAATTTGAGCTCTCGGCTGATAGCATCGAGGCAGTTAGAGAAGTTTCAGCCGGAAGCTCTGCGATATTCCAGTCAACTCACTGGCTGGTGTTCAGAGATGCAGGCAATTTGCAGATTGTGCGTTGTTGCAACTTGGCGTTGTCGTTCTCCACGTTTGCCTGCACCAATCTTGTCCAACTCTTGCGCCGTGTTTGCGGAAGCCGCACTTCCGCTATGGGTTACATGTGGCAGCCTTGCCAGTCGCTGATGGAAAAGATTGCAAGTTTCTTCTTGCGCCGCTGCAAGCTGTTAGTGGCTTGTGCCAACTGTGGCGCAAGAGATCGTGCAGTTGCTTCACCAGGTGTTCTTCAATTGTGCCGTTGATTCAACTGTTATCTCTTTTCGTTCTTGGCCAGCAAAGCAAATCCACAGGTACATGTTGAGCTGTTTGGGCAATCGGTATGTTGTCCACCATGTGGATCCAAAGGCCAAAGTGACTACAAATGACTGCAAACAGAATACAGCTTGGCTTGTGGCTCTTGGCGGGCCAAGATGTGCGCTTTTGATGCACCAGCAAAACAAAGGCCCAGAACAAGAATCCTCTCCTCTTGTTTGTACCAGAGACGGCCAGCTGAGGCTTGCAAGATGGATGAAATCTGTCAGCAAAGAGGCGGGATATTTAATCAGTCCTGAGGCTTTGGTTCCCAAGCAAGCAAATGAAACGAAAGGGGACCCCCCACAACTGGGTCTCAGCAATTGGCGCGCACAAGGATTTGGACCTCGCAAAGTTCCACACCTTCGCCAAATGCCACTTTGGCCATGCGGCCCAGTCTTCGAGACTGGACTGTGACATGAGTCAAACAATTCCGTCACGGGTGTTTCCAAGGCCTTAGGCATCCGGGGCCGTGCCATCAACTGATTGAATTAGTCGTGCCAAACATGGAGCATCATTCAGATTCCGGTACATCAGGAATCCCTGAATGGGCAATTTGAACAGGAAAGTTATGTATGTGTTCACGCCTAGTTTTGCAGAAGTATCCTGTTGGGTAAAAGGCCAAGGGCTATTGACCGTGCAACAAAGCAACAAGGAAGTGCAGCGGGACTTTTCTCCCAAAGAAATGTAGTCTTCCAGAGATGGTCCATGCCCTGAGTCACCAAACCTTGGTTTGGAGGGCTGCATATCTGCACCGCCCGCAGGGAAGCTGAGTGCGCGCCGGCGGTCCTCTGCCTCGCCGAGGCCGGGGGAACCCTCAGGGAAGACCAGCCTATCAGCCAACAGTATGTGAAGTAAATGGCACAGCGAATGGTAGTTGGCTTGAAGTTTTCCGCACGCATTGGCATGGATTGACTCCTAGTTGATGGGCAGCTTCCTTTTGAATCGAGCCTTCAGGTGTGCATAGAGATTTCCGGCTCCCATTGGCCTTCAGGGTTCGCCTATTCGGCGATTTGTCTTCTGCAGGAAACAAGGTCGACAGCTTCGAGAGAAGGCTGCGTTGGTGTTGGGGCCTTAGTTTGATTGACGTGGCAACGAAGTCATGACAGTTGAAGCGCTTGTGCGTGTACGCTTGGACATTGAGGCTGAAGTCCCGGCTGCAGGGCATGCTTGCGCGGCGGTTGTCAGAAAGCTTGAAACTCGGGCGCGCCAAGTGGAGGGAAGCCGTGAATCTGAATTAATCTCAAGCTTTCGGACAAGATCAGACAACTTACCCCTGCTTGGGTAAGAAGACGCGACGCCGTGCCTTTCGCTACGAGACGCCCGTAGATGCTCCACAATGCCCCGCGCCCAGGCTTCTGCACGTGGCGATCGCAACAGGTGCCTCACTGACCGTCTTGGGGGCGGCCTGGGCTTGCAATGCCAGGTGTCTTTCAAGCCTAGTCGCAATGTGGGTGACGTGCAGAGGCTCCGGGACCCAAGTTTGTGCGGGCAGTGAGTCGCTCCCATCTTGTACTGGCACTGCTTTTCGCTGTATATCCAGTGAATCCAAGGCATGCCTTTGATTCCGTGCCTGGTATGCCTTGGTCAAGTTCGCTGCTCCCGCAGCTATATTTTGCGGTTCCAGCAAGAAGGGTCCGTCCTCACCCCAGAAGAAAATGACGACAATGGTGGAGGCAGGGGTCATTGGCGGCTTGCAAGTGCCAGGAGGTTTGGCGGCATGGCGTTTCATGCTGCCCGACAAGTTTTTCACGGTTTTTCACCTGTCCCAGGTCGACCGTCGGGGAGCGATGTCAATGGAAGAATCCGCACGGGTTGGTGATGAAAGCGGCCTGGATGTAGGGGAAAGTTTCTGCGAGCTTGCAGCGAGGGGGCCATCATCTGCCCAAGTCGGAGGTAGGGGGGCGACTTGCTAGGTGGCATGGCCATCTCCAAATCCCTGGAGAATCTGTCCCTGGGCGGCGTGGCTGCAGTGTACCCACAGGCTGGATGCTCTGATTCAAGCAGGCATGGCGGCATGGCACACAGACGCCGCATCGCAGGCAACAATGCCCAAGAAGTATCGAACTGCAGTCCGAGGCGAAGTCAGCACCTATCAAGGCACGCCAAAAAAGCCAAGTTTCGCGGGGATTCGAAGCCTTGACCGAGCCCTTCTTGCTTTCTGTGCGGCATTTCGGGCCTTTTTTGCCTCAGGAGCAGGCGTCATCCCAGTGACAAGGCTGGAGGATGGCGGCGGCCTCAGTGTTCGGGTCCGTCGAATTCACAGCTCGAAATGGGTTTCTCTCGAACCACCCCGCCGAAGAATGAAGGAATGGAGTACTGTAACAAAGCGCTTCAGCGACCAGGTGGTTACAAACTCAGTTGAGCGGATGAGGCAAGGCCAGGGTGCTGATGTGGCAGCCCCAGAGTGGCAAGAAGAAGGGCGTCCGCTGGTACGAGCCCTGGCTGACTTTAAGGGGCCTTGGGGTCAACTCGCATCCAACCGGGCCGGCCCCGCCCCACCCCCGCTGGTCCGCTTGTTCCCCGGCCCGACGCGAGGATTTTGGCGGTGGCAAGAAGGCGCCCGAGGAGTTCGCCAGCGCCTGCGCCTGCCGAAAGTTTGCCAAGGACCTGCGCACGGTGACGCGGCCAGGTCCAGAGAGTTTCGGTATAGTTCTGAAG
>CAUJNA010003229.1:222500-262500 GCA_963377175.1 Effrenium voratum
TCCCCAGCTCGACGGGATCTTGTCGCGGCACGCTGCTACAAAACTCAACCAAGCACTGCCAGCAGGTGAAGCCATCTCCCACTACCAAGTCCTCTACCACATGGTGCCAAATGGTCCTCACGCGCCCGCAAAGTTTTTCGCACTCCTATGGTCCACAAACAACTATCCATGTGGTCAGAGTCTTTGGCGACACTGCTGATTGTCAACCACCATGGCAATTCCACCCGCTCTCTCGCGGACCTGAAGCGCCACCTCCGCCGCTTTCGCGTCACCCCCGGCGCCTACACCTTCGATAAGTTCCCTCGCCCTTCGAGCTACCCAACCTTGGTCAGTCAACCCCTTGCCAGACGTTTGCATTGGCAGCACAGGCGTCACTTACGCCAGCCAGGAGCACACAATCGACGGGCGCTGCATACAACAAGGCCAGCTCCAGCACAGAGCCCGCACTCCGCTGGTGGCATCATTTCAAAAACTATGACGAGTTCACGACTTCACATCACCTGACCACTTGACCACTTGGGTCCAGGAGCACACCCTCATCAGCATGCATCAGCCGTCGCTCAACTGGCCTTACATCCACCGCAAGTACAAACGAGTTTCGACGGGGTACGCAGCTACCAGGTTCCTGTCATGTCAGATCAACCTTGGTCTCGCTACGGCAGAAGACTCTTTCTACGGCTTCGCCGTCGCATACCACCAAGTCGCCCTTCGCCGCCGTCAGATGACACAGAGCTCTACGGAACTGATGGCCCTCATCCATGACTCCTTGAACTAAGCTGATGAAGCCCATCAATGACGTCAAGCCTCAGCCCCGGCCCCAGTCAACCCGAAGTCCGTCTCCTACAAACCATGGTTCCTGCATCTGTTGAACGTAGCAGCCCTGCCAGACACCATCCTGAGGAGAACGTGTCCAAGACGCCTGGGCCTACTCGCATGCGAGCCTGACGATCCGGGCAACATTCTAGAGCGGTCAGATATCGCGGAGTCGGTCAACCCGGAGCATGAGCCTTCGGACCTGGCACTCCTTCACATTTGGACTGAGGAGGATGACAAAGGCAACATCAAGTCAAAGTACTCCTACCAGGCCTTGGCCAAGAAGCTCAACAGGTCCGCGTCGGACGCATCAGGAAAAACTCGAAATAGACTCTGACCCGACCTGGTGACAAAAAAGTATTTGTCGCCCCTTGCCGAGCTACTTGTTTTTCGGTGTCCTTTCTGTTTCTGGTTTCTGTGCCTTTTCGCTTCGCTGGGAAACCCGGAAAAACAAGTGTGACTTTGTTATGGGGGATGCCGCTACTCACCCGCTCAGCCTTATTGCTATCAATATTCAGCATGTGCTTTGCTCCGCTACCGACATGCTGGGCGGCTTCCTCTTCAACTCAGAGCCTTGCGTGGAGTATAGGGTCGACTTCGCCACGGGGAACGGGCAAACGCTGGATCCTGGCGGACCCGGCAGACCGATCTGCGGGCTTCTCAACCTTAGCGTGGTGGATCTACAAAGAGGGCGGGGCGAGTTCGACATGGACTCGCAGGCTCCGCTGCAACGCACGCAGACATGCGATCCCCCCCCATGGCAGTCATGGATTCGGATGAGCTCGCAAAGGACATTTACTTGGCACCACCAAGCCGCGCCACACCTCCTGCAGCCACGCTCTACGGCCTGCGACACTGGCCACTTCTGCCACCACGGGCCAGGCCCCCACGCGACCAGGCATCTCCAAGCCTTCACCAATTCCACACCACTTCCACCATCTCCATCCGCCCGACGCCCTCGCCCACGAATGATGCGGATCATGTCTCACCTCTGCCCGGCCCATGGAGACCCAAGCGACCGCTACGCCAGAAGGTTTCCAACGCTATCGGCCTTACGGACCGTCCTCGAGTCCGACTGAGCAGCATGAAGCCTTAGGCACTGAGAGGAAACGGCAAAAATCATCACCCGGAATGATGGAGGCGCTCCTTCTGGCTCTTGTCCTTGTCTTTTTCTTCTTTTTCTTTTTCTTTTTCCTTTCTTTTTCTTTTGCTTTTCCTTTTTTCTTCTTCTTCTTTCTCTTTCTCTTTCTATTTGTCTTTTCCTTTCCTTCTTTTCTGCCTTTTCCCTTCTGTTTTCGGTTGCCCTGTGTGTTCCCCCTTCGGTGTGTGTGTTTTTGCCCCCGGTTCCTAGCAGGTCCGTCGCTTTTCTCTTCCTTCCTTCTTTTGTCATCCTTTGGAGTCGGACGCCACCTTCATTCATGTCCTGACGTTAACGTGCAGTAGCCAGATTGGCCGTTGGCGTCCCTGAAGAGGAGGGCCAATCTTGGCGAACAATGTTCAGGCATGACTGACGCCGAAACTCCTTTTAGTTTGCAGCAGTTGCTGCACTGCCCCGCGCCCTTTGCGCAAACACAAAGCCACACCACACCACAAGACAGCACCAGACAACACAACGCAGCACCCCACAACACAACGCAGCACAGCAACACAGACACAGACAAAGAGAGACCTGCGTGCAGATGCACAAACACACGGACACGCACCCACACCCACTTAAACACCGACACACAGACACACACACACACACACACACACGTACCAATCACGGGAGCATGTTCTTTGTCCTTCTGAAGCAGAATCTGTTTTGCCCGGCCAAGTTTTGGCATGCCCAAACCGTCCCCCCAAAAAATTGCGACCCAGAAGAGCTGCATTTAGAGCAAGCTCACCCTTGCCAGGGCCTTGCCAACCTCCCGCTCATGTTGAAAGCCAGTGAGGACCTGCGGATCGCCAATGTGCACACGCAAGCCGCAAGACACCAGAAGCGTTTTACACTGCAGCGCTCGTGTTTTTCCGCTCGCTTGTGAGGAGTGGGCGCATTTGCAGCTCTTGGACGATGGGCCTCGCATTTTCTTCAACGACATTCACGAATACTTCCTGTACATGCTGTGTGTGCCCTACATTCCGGAGGACGCAAAAACGGTGACTGTAAGTGCGTAAGCATTTTGATGCTTTGCAGGAGGTTTTGAACGAGGTGTCCAAGATTGTTGACAACCGCAAGCGGGTTTTCAGGCGCGTTTGCAGCAGTGAGGTAGCAAGTCACCACATTGTGTACTGTATTCAGTCGTTTTGGGCCAAAGCAAAAGCCCCTGGGAAATCCGACGCGCCATACATGGGCATGTGAGTTGACTAATGGTGTGCAACACATGCCCGAGGTTTGGGTCAAGCTGCCATCAAAGCGACCTGCTCAATCAGCTAGTTCGCCGACGCACTCTAAGCATTGACATTCCAAGAAAATTGCCGCATGATACAAGAGTATTGGCTCTTCAGGTTCTTCTGCTTTGAACATGCGATATTGATTTACTCCTGTTGTGTGGGCGCAATTTTGGTCAACACGTGCGGCATGAGACTGGGACGTGTGCACTTTTATAGGATTTGCGGGGTTGCCAAAAGCAGGTTTCGGGCTGTCTTGCGACCTGTTGCTGGGGGTGCCGGCCTGCTGTTGTGCAGTCATCTTGAGGTACCCGCCTAAAGCTTGCTTTGCACCCAATATTGCTCATCAAAAAGGCCTAGGAAACCAAGTCTACCACACCGATCATATTAATGCCCCTTCGGCGCTTCGGGTATGCGTCAAAGCCAGGGATGCATATGTGACCTATAAGAAAACCTTAGCCGTGCCAAGCCGAAAGTCACGGAGGTGGATGACGGTGGAGGAGCTGCAGGAGGAGGTCATGGCGCCGAGGCTCCACACCGCCTCTTTGGCCCTGGCGCTGGAAAACCTCGAGGAGGATCCCTTCGTGCCGTGGGCCGTAGCGGCTGAAGGGTCCGACAGCGCGAAGCGGGAAGGGCCCGAGACTCACAAGACTTGGTGGAGACCTAGGCTGGATTTGAGGAGTATTGGTGACAAAATTTCTGCACATGTCCAAACAGATTTTGCGCAAGGCTAAAGCCTAAGAGGACAAATAAGAATGTTTGGCTGTATGTTTGGGTACTTTCATATTTGCGTAGGCCTTGTTAGTTGGGTGGGGGGGGATGTTTTGTGGTACTGCCACTGGCAGTTAGACACTTCTTGCTTATATTAATTATGCTTCAGCCATTGCCAATGATGGCAACCAAATGTGCAGCTTTGGCAGATTTTGAGCTCCATATTGTCCTAAATTGCGGACATGTTGTTTCAATTGGCAACAAGCTAAGCAGGTATGATCAACCAAGGGCTACTGCTTGTGTCGGTTTGAGAAAGGGGCAACCGTCAACGCTTTGAGGTGTAGTTAACAAGCACGCATGTTCAATCGATGCACTCTGTATTGCACTGTGTGCTGCACTGCGTGCTGCTGTTGCTGCTTTCAGGTCTGAGTGTTCAAGCACACCAAAGTTGACTAGTTCAGCCTGTTCACTTATGCCTGGCCAATAAGATGCAACATCCTCTCAAGTATGGTACACATTGCACGGAGAAATGGCATTGCTTCACCGATCACGCTAGTTGAACATCAGTAGTCATGCACATAACGAGTAAGTCAGTAGCTGCAACATGTTCATTTGTAGTCAGTACTTTTCCGAATTTGTAGTTCATACTGCAGATGCCACTGCAGTCTACAACCCCGTGGCCCCCGGGTTTCTGATGCATCCCAATGCCTTCTGATCTGCTGATGCTTCCCAAAATCTTTGCACTTTTTTGAGCCTTGGCGCACTTCCAGGGCGCTGTTGCCAACAAAGGTGCTTTCAGTCTGTTAGCGAGACAGCTGCGACTTGAGCAATGGACAGCTTAGGTGCTCATGGGCAGGACCTACGGCAGCGTTGCAAGCAATGTGGCCACCGGGTCCTTTTCTGCGGTGGTGCGCTCCTGAAGAGGATGTCGTTCCCGCAGCCCGCGTGACAGCTGAGGGCTCAAGGTCCTTGACTTTCACATGAACAAGGGTGCATTAGCTCAGCCTGGGCTGGAAGGCCGTGATTTGCTCTAAGGATGATTTGTTAGACCTCCTTGCGTACCCATGGCGTGTTTTGCACAATGAAGCTCTTCGTTTTTTGGCGCTTTTTGGTGCTGTGCCCCTCGTAGAAGGGCCTGCAGCACCGCCTGTCAAACAGGCAGCCAATACGCGACGTGCTTATGAGCAAGTCTCAAAAGGTGCAAATTTGTGAAGCCGGATCCATGAGCTCCCAATTGTGCATGCTGCTTTGATTTTTTCTGTTTGCTTGCATGTGCTTTGAGACTGTCTTTTCTGAGGTCCAGCATCCTGAAAGAGTTGCTGAAATCTCAGTGCCAAACTGCAGTGCCGGGCCTAGTCGTGCTTGTGCGAGAGCGCAGCTTCCAGCACCGGCAGGTTACAGGCGAAATGCCACCGCATCCAATTTCGGGCGTGTCGGCCGCAGTCAGAACGCCCGGAGGTGATGCTGGAGACCCGAGTGCGGCTCTCGCACCGTGCCGGCGGCCTGGCCTTTTGCCCGGCGCCTAAACACTGATCTCGGGCCCTGATCCCGGGCACTGATCTCGGTTAGTAAGTCACATTTGGAGCCTCCCAATCTCGCAGTTCCATTTGAAGATGGGTGGCCGCTTTGAGGTCTGGCAAAGCTCCAGAGGAAGACTTTGCTCGGGCCTTGCGCGTCCGATGGAGAGCAAAGCTCATGCCACATGCTGAGATGGCTGAGGCGCACTGCTTGGGTGCAGCTGGGCCGCTACCAGGGTGTGGCGCTCGGGTTTGAAGCTGCCATGTGAGTGAGTCGCAGCTGCTAAGTACAATGATGCTGGTGCGCGATGCTTTTCTATTCCACAATTTGGTGTTGACCGGCTTAAGCATCATGAGCCGTTTTGGCTGCTTGCAAGTGAGTTGGAGAAGTGGAACCACCCAGGTCACCAAATGCTGCCATCTCCTCCACCATTGCTGACAGCTGGAGGTTTGGGCTCCATCAATGCTCAACAGCAGTCGGGCGGCCTACCGTCTTTGGATGTGAGTTAGGGCGAACCAACAGGAGGCAAACACTTTTGCGCAGGCTAGCTGCATGCTTCCGCTATGGGAGACCCTGGGGCCCTCAGTGCCAAAGTTGATCACCGAGGCTCTACTCAGCCTTCATCCCTGCCACGAACCCGTCGCTTATGGCCCCACCACGGCGCCGCCCACTTGGTCCACAACCGTGTCACAGATTGTCATGTGCCCTTGAGTCATCGAGGGAGTTTCCCATGGCTCCAAGCCACCAACCCCAAAACACACCGTATAGCCAGAAAGTCAGAAAGTTGTTGTCCAAAATTAAAAGAGGTCATCGCTCTTTGCCTCAGGCCTAGTGCCGCGCAGGGCAGGCACTACGCCCCTGTGAAGCTTGCTCAGGGCCGTTTCACCTTCGGGCTGTGCATTTGAGCGATTGGGGTGGGTCTGGACTGGACCCCCTCCAAGGGAAGGCCTACTTCTGTACATAGCAAGCGCCAAGAAGCAGGTCACAGCGGGTCCAAGCAGGTCAAAGCAGCAAAAGGTGGCTCGTAGGGCCAGGGAGCTAGTTCCACAACTCCTGCAGACACCTTGTCGAGGGCTTGCAAAGCCTCTGAAGTAATGTTGGGTGTGGCTGGCTGTCAGGTGTGTGCATACTTTTGGGGGTAGCAACTGTGCTCGAAGCACTTATCATGTTCATGTGGTGCAGTTGCAGACTCGGATATTCTCTCCACCAACACTCGAGACCGCCTTGGTTTGTTGCGCTGGCCCAAGGTGTCACAGTGTCAAAGTAAGACTGGTTGTCTTGCCATGGCCGTCAGCTGGACCAGATGTTTGTGCCGAAACGCCCTTGGCCTCAGAGCAGTGGAAGTCGGGGAAGTCCGCATGCTGCTGCTTCCTGTGCCAGTGCGATGGCTTTCCGAGGGCCTGTTCTCATTTTCGTAAAGGACGGATAGTGACGTCGCCGTTGGGAACTGATGGAATTCTGCAGATGGCAGCAGTTGCGCCCGGGGCCAGTCATGCATGCCTTAGGCTGTCAGGTAGGCAAGGATCTTTCGGCCGTGGCCCTTCAGACGTGGAGGATGCCTTGATGGGTGTCAGGGGCAATCATTGCAAGAGGCGCACAGTGGCTAATGTGAACCCCTGATCAGCAACACTCATCAGGGATTGTCCGTTTGGAGGGCGTGGCATGTCTTTCTTGTGCTCGGTCTGCGCAGCCCAGCACCTAAGCACCTGTCCGAATTCTCCGACCCGTCGCTCGCCATGTTGCAACTGGCGCTCTTCGTCCTCGGCGCGCACGCGGCGCCTACGGTGACTCTGCGGAATGGCGTCCAGATGCCCATGGTGGCTGCGGGCTCCTGGCAGCGCCTCAGCCATCGGGGAAATCGGTCGCTTCGACGCTTCGCTTGTTTTCGGTGCGGTTGGCAAGGCTGAGACATGCGGTGGGAAGCGATGTGCTGAATCCCATCTGGGGTGCTTTCGCCTGAGGTACAACAGCTCAGCTGCATACGATTCCGTCACTGCTGCCTTGAAGGCTGGCTTTACCATGATCGACACCGCCCTGGACTACAACAATCAGGACGGCGTTGGCAGGGCCATCGCGGAATCGCAGGTTCCGCGGGAGAAGATCTTCGTGGAAACCAAAGTGCCGGGATGTGGGATGGACCCGAGCATGCTGAACCTTTTCAAGTGCCAGGAGGGCACCAAGAAGAATCTGGAGAAAGACCTTCAGCTCCTGAATCTTTCCTACGTGGACCTCGTCATTGTGCACTTCCCGCCCATCGCCTCCATGATCACCCGCAGCTGCAACAGCTGGTCAGGAGGATGCCAGATGGTGCGGGCCCAGTGGAAGGCCATGGAGGAGTTCTACAAGGAAGGCAAGGCCCGCGCCATTGGGGTCTCCAACTACTGCCCCAGCTGCTTTGACTGTCTGAAGTCTGCCACCATTCAGCCGATGGTGAACCAGGCAAGCTTCAGCTGTTTTCGCATGTAAGGTTTCTCAAGGGAAGCTGGCGGCTTGAAGGGCGTGCCGCGAAGGCATTCTGCAGCATCCCTTTGATGGGAATATGGGTGCAGGTTCATTCGTATGCATTGCCTCAATGCGTGGCCAGCCAAAAGTCCTAGTAGAAAAGAGGAAGCATCCGTCACGACTTTCCACTCCGGAAGGTGCAGTTCCACTTGGGCATGGGCACAGACCCCAACAGCTTTGTGTCCTACCACAAGGCCCACAACATTCAGCTCCAGGCCTACAGCGTCCTGGGGAACTCCCTGGACCACCACGCCAGCGCCCAGGGCCGCAGATGGTGTTCTTTTTGCTTCGCCTCCCAGCCCTGGCGGATGAGGGGCGAAATGGGACAACATGTGAAAAGTTGACCCTGCCTCAGATGGAAGGGGGAAGAGACGCCCCCTCGGAAGCCCCCTCTTCCCGCTCTCTTTGCATCGGGCGGACAAGCAAGCAGACTGCAACCACAACCAAACCAGCAGCAGTCCAAAAGCGTCCAATAGCAGCTCCCAACCAACTGAGTTGTTCCAAAAGATTTCCGGACAGGCTCTGAGATCGTCAGCGGCAACCTCACGGTCTCCATCGGCAAGGCTCACAACAAGTCCTCGGTGCAGGTAGCGCTGAAGTGGGTGGTGTCCCAAGGCGCCCCGGTTCCAATGATTCAATTGTGATGCTTTATTGAGAATGAACGGCCGAGTTGTTGGGGTGCCTGTTGGGAAGAATTGGGTTTCGCCCAAGCCGGGTCCCAGCTTGAAGCGTCTGAGGCATCCCGGCTGTGACCAAATCTTCCAACCTCGAGCATTTGCAGCAGGATTTGGACCTGTGGTCTTGGAGTTTCACTGCGCAGGAGATGCAGAAGAGCCAATTCACAGACCGATGCTCTCAGGATTTGAATTCCGAAGCGTCACGTAGCATAATGCCCCCCCCCTGTGTTTGGTTTGTTACACCATTGATCTCCTGCAACCATTTGGCTCAAGGCCCTCTTGTATATAGCATATTGCATTCATGCGATAGCAGTACAAAGGCTTGCAGAGACCGCTAGCAGGAATGTCAGTCAAGTCAAGCCACCCAGGGACAATCCATCCTCCAATCATCCACATTGGCATATTGGACTCTCTCCGGAATAGATCCAGGGACCAAATCAACGACCTCTACTACCACAGGGTACCAGTTCCCTTCTGGGATAGGCACCTGAGGCAGTGGGCCTCAATTTGTGGTAGCGGAGCGGGTTTTCCGCAGAGATCCAAGGGAAGATGTCATCCGATGGAGAAGGCTTCATGGAAGCCTATTCAAGTATGGCCAAACCACAAGGCTATACGGAGGAAACACTCATTTTATCGATGACCGCCAAGCAGCCGCCATCGTACGACGGAAAAGTCAGCTGGCTCAGGTATGAAGAACTCGTGGACGACTGGGTGACAATCACTACGGTGGAAGCACCCAAGAGAGGACCACTACTCAAAAGCAGACTCACCGGAGATGCATATATGTATAAGGCAGTCCTCCAAAATGACCTTTTGCAAGATCCTGATGAAGGAGTCAACTACTTCAAGAACACGCTGAAGAAGTACTTTTTGAAAGGTGCGACCAAGGTGCATCTGTACAGGCTCCTCAGTTTCTTCAATCGTAGAAGGCAGAACCAAGAGTTCCTCATTTTCACCTCAAAATTCGAAATCCTTCTCATGAGGTTGAAGGCAGCATGGATGGACTTGATGCCAGTTTTCACGGCACAGTCCCCATCATTTCGACAGTCCGTACAGGACGCAAAGGCAAGAACAATTGCTCGACATCAGCAAGCAGCCGGTGTTCGAGCACCGCCTCCAGTCCTGCTGAATGAGGAAGATCCAACAGTCCTCAGACAGTGTATCACGGGAATGCAGGACAGACAGCGGGACGCATTTCCCTTCGGGGATAATCTCATTGCACAGTTTTTCATCATTCAGAGTGAATTGTCAGATCAATAAAGAGAGAGACTGACAAGTGCAATGTCATTGAGAAACATCTCACTAGAGAACTACTCCTATGAGATGCTGAAGACACACTACCATGAACTCTTCATCACGACCAGGACATCCATTCAAGATCCATCCATCCGACCTCAAGGAGGCAACCGAAGCAACACATTCTTCATCATCAAACAAGGTGAATATGAAGGAGAAGAAGGCTTTTGGGTTGAGGATGAAGAAGGACTTGAAGGATTCATGTCAAACAACGATGAGGAGACATTCTGGGTCCTCGAGGAGAACGATGCGTTCATCGCAAGACAAGTGTCAGGGCGGAATTTCAGATTCAAGAAGAGAAAAGGAAAAGGAAAATCAGGAAACAATAAGGGCAGTCACCAACGAGGTGGCTCCCTTCAGAAAAAGTGGTTCTGGCGGGAAGGCCAATATGGCCAATGGAAACTATGATCCCTACGACCAGGCATATTGGGGAAAAGGCAAAAGAAAGAAGGGAAAGAAAGGAAAATCAAAATGCCAATATCCCTATGATGGAAACAAAGGTTATCCATCTTATGAGAATGGCAAAGGAAAGGGCGCACATGACAAAGGAAAATCCAAGACGTTCGCAGCCACCGCAGAAAAGACGGAGGAGCAGCCCGCCATCCAGCAGACTGCACCATCCATAGAGCCTACCAATGCCGGTTGGACAGACCAAGATTGGGATCAATCCTGGACATGGAACGAACAAGGCTGGTACTCATCCCATGAGACATCCAGTACAGGACAAGCGCGAATGGCGTTCCATGACGCATATGAGCATCATGAGAAAGAGGCCATCCACGGGAAGCTGATCCAAACAGATGCAGTTTCAGAACACAATTTGTCCGTCGCAACAAGGCAACAAAGCTGATGGCGCCTGTCATCAACCCTCAGCACAATCCAGCCTATGCGATCCTGGACAACGGATGTACCAGATCCATGGGCAGCTGGCGTGCAATCCAGCGTTTTACTCAGGCCATCGAACCAAGGAAGGACATCATCTCCTATCAGTACATCCCGGCCGAGACCAAGTTCACTTTTGCAAATGGAGAAACAGCCAGGGTAAATTGGACCCTGCATCTTCGATATCACACAACTCCTCCATGCAGTACCAACATGGACGTCCTTGAACAAGGAACTGTACCGATCCTCCTCAGCATCAGTCAGATGCGGAACCTCTACATGACCATAGAGCACACACCTCAATGTGACAAAATCACATGCAAGGCTTTTGGCATGAACCGGCAAGCAGTTCCGGTATCCGGTACAGGACATGCGCTCGTCGATCTCGCTGGAGTTGCAAGAGTGAAGGCACATGTAGAAATTGCTCATAAGGGCCTTACCAACTACGTCTATGATGATGATAACAGCATCAAGTTTCCCTCCGGGGATTTCTCCAAGAGTGAAACTGTTTGTGCAGCAAAATCATCCGAGACGAAGGAGGACCTAGCAACTCCTAAAACCATTGGGTCTCAGAAGCAGGACCATTGGATCCTTGACAAGAAGAACAAGCAGCTCATCCGTGTGCACATCACGCCTCGAAAGGCACTGTTCACACCAAATGGGGCCAAGGAATGTCCAATCAATCCTGATAACATCAGCCGAGAGACAATTCGCTTAAGGATGAAGAAGCAGGCTCAGGATCGGCAGCAGACAGGATCATCGACAAGAAGGGCCGGCCGACCATTGAGCCAGATCCGTTCGCACCATCCTCAGAAGAACCTACAACGCTTCCGCTTGCACTAGGGTACTAGGGAGAATCCGCAAGCGATTGTCAAATCCCGAAGAGTTGAAGAAGCTCCACCTCCAGCATCACCACATGACAACAGATCAATTTCGATTTAGAACTCGCTCACTTCATTTGCCGAAATCAACATTCGATCTATTTGACAAAATCCGAAGTGAATGTGAAGTTTGCCAAGCGGCAAAACATGCACCATCACGAAGCAAGACGAGTGGACTTCGAGCAGACACCTTTGGTGACATGACATTCATTGATCACTGTCAAGTTCCTCTTGGAACAGGAGAACACATCATTGTTTTTGTCATCCTGGATGGAGCAACAACATTGCTCACTGCAGAGGCAGTGACAACTACGCAAGAAGTCGAGAACATCACTGTCCTCAGGAACTATTTTGACCAGTACCATTTGCAGCCAAAATCAGTTGTCGCAGACCAAGCCTTCATGACGGAGACATGGGAACATTTCTATCAATCCCTTGACATCACACCGATATCATTGGGACCGAGCACACCATGGCCAAATCGAGCTGAAGCAGCAGTTCGACTCCTGAAGGCACAACTCAGGATCATGCTGAGTTCCATCAAGGCAGGAACAGCACCTGCAACACTGAAGAAAGTGACATACAGACAGCTGGCGAAGGCAGCTGCAACTGTCAGGAATCAGACTGTCACCTACGGGGGTGTAACACCATTAGAGCTCGCATTCGGAAGACGACCAGCAGATCTCATCCAACTCGATGTCGCAACACCAACTCAGTTGACGATTGACAGGAATGAAGAAGAGCTGACAGCCATCCAGATCAAGCAGCTGTCCAAGCAAGCTTTCCAAGAAGCACGTCAACCCGAAGACATCCGACGAGACCTTGCTCAAAATCTCCGAATGAGTTCTAAGCCTCTTCAGGTGAAGGACAAGGTATTTTACTGGCAGGAAGACAAATCCAAGATCCGTTCCGATGGAAGCAAGGGAGGAATATGGCTATAAGGAAAATGCTTTTCCATTGAAGGAGCAATGGTAGGACTTGATCTTGGGACTCGACTCATCAAGGTCGACATGACGAAGGTCAGAAAGGCTGAAACCATCCCTCCGGGGAAACCTGGAATTGATCTTCTCTTGCCAAAAGAGCGAGAATCCTTGCAGAAGGATCAAACCGGCTCCTCTGCCGACACCAAGAAGAAGGAGTCATCCGCACCAGCTCCTAAGCCAAAATCCTCAGTGCCATCACGCATCGCGGGAAAAACAACTCCCAAACCTGCAGCACCTCATCCGGCAGAGAACATGTTCGTCGAGGACCTCACATCCATTCCTGAACAAGCGCACTGGAATTGTATACGTAAAGGAAAGATCCACGTTCTCGAGATCTTTGCAGGAAGTGCCAGATTCAGTCAATGCTGCGCACTCTCAGGTCTGAAGGTTGGGACTCCCGTAGACATCCGCACCGGATTCGACGCAATGACATCCAAGGGACGACACATGGTCATGGAGATCATCAGAGAGCAAGCACCTGATGTAATCCTCATGGCACCGGTCTGTGGACCGTGGTCAAACATGCAGAACATCCAACAAGACCAACAAAGAGTCTGGGAGAAGCGGAAACGCTATCTTCCCATGGTTGAATTTGTGGCATTCATTGCGAGATATCAGCTGAAGCACGGAAGATACTTCATCATTGAAAATCCTCGGACATCCAAGATATGGTATCTGAGTTGTATGCAGCAACTGTTTTCAGATCCATCCGTGACCTGGGGAGATTTCCATTTCTGTGCATAGAGACTGAAAGATCCTGAATCCGGGCTCAGAAGTCTCAAGCCCACAAGCTTGATGCACTGCTTACCTCCAGAGGTAATGAGACCGATCTTCAGAAGGTGTAAAAATTCTACCAGCTCAGTCAAGCATGAACACCAACCCCTCGAGGGAAATGCTGGTACTTTCGGAAGCAGAACCAAGCTGGCACAGGTTTATCCTTACCCAGTTCTGTCAGGATCTCGCCCACATCCTCCTCAGACACTTGAAGGAAACCGCTTGACAACGAGGTGTACCTCTTGGAGGACCTTTTCGAACCATTCACCATCAAGCAGGTTGACATTCTGAGGAAGGAGATGGAAGCCATCGACAAGGAGTTCAACATGACCAGCAGTAGTCTTACGGTCAGAATTCAAGCTCCCGTTCAACAAGGACGTTCAACCATTGGTCATCCAAGATCCGCTAGTCCAGAATTTTCAAAAGACGATGAAGCAGTACTCACCGGGCACTGAAATCGATATCTTCAAACAAGATCCGAATCACTGGCGATGTCAGAACATGTGGAATGGTTGCAAGAAATTGAGACAGTTGTGCATTTCATCCACTCAGTATGATGCATGCACAGCACCATCGGCATCAACATGCCCATTACGTCACCTCCGGACGATGCGATCATATCCTTCTGGCAACTTGATCAGCCGAATAGGATTTGGGTCTTGCCTGCATCCAAATGCAATTGGGAGAATTATGATCCAAAGACTTGGCATGCTGTGATGTTTTCATCCGTTCATCGATCATTCTCAGATGCGCCGGCTATCAGGCCGATGCCCATCGAGACAGATCCATCGGATCCTGCGGATGTACCAGAAAAAACCTGACACACAGCAGCCACGTGATCGACCGGACCATCCCATGCCTGATCCAAGACCTCCAACTCCACCGGACGAGAACATGTCAGATCCTCCTCCGGATCCTCCACATCGGCCTGATCATCCCATGCCGCCAGCACCACGCAGTGTGTCACCAGACAGTCCAGTGGATCCACCGCTACCGCCACACGATCAACCTGGCGGACAACATTCAGCGCTTAAACGGCAAAAACAGTCCATTTCATCCTCAAGCGGACTCAATCGACTGGGGGGTGATGTCTCTTTGCCGTCACAGTCGCAATCATCTCAGCCAATTCTTCCGACTGTCGTGGTACCTTCACCACCTGCGATTCTCACAAATCCCGAAGCAGAAGACCATGATGAAGATCTTGAACTGCCAACACTTGAGCAAGAAGAAACACCCGGCAGTCCATCCAAGAAGCAGAAGACTGGGAAGAAGAAGAAGAAGCCAGATGACAATGATGAATCACCTGAGCATTCTCCCAGAAATGAACCTGCATCTTCATCCAATTACAATCCGAACAATCCAGAAAATTTGCCGGCACAATGTGAAAGTGAGGAAGAACTGATCCCTCATGTTCCAACCTCATCCAGCACTGGAAGTTCAGAGGGAACCACGAGATA
Organism: Effrenium voratum; assembly: GCA_963377175.1. Classification (NCBI taxonomy): domain Eukaryota; class Dinophyceae; order Suessiales; family Symbiodiniaceae; genus Effrenium; species Effrenium voratum. The sequence continues at coordinate 237,365 of CAUJNA010003229.1, forward strand.
TACTGACCAGGAAGATGGAGAATCGGAAGACTCTCATCACCAAGCTGATCTCGTTCTTGATGAAGCACATTGGTCACTCATGACAGCTGAGCAGAAGACCTGTGCGAACACTGGATCCTTTACGGTTCCAAGAGATATTGAAGGCAACCCTGTCCTTCTTGGACGTGTGAAAGGGACCTTCAACCCATCTCCCCGATGCGGATTCTCTCATCAGAAATACACAGATGAGAATCATGTGGACCGGTTATGCAAGAACATGACCGACGATGACCGTGCACTCTTAGTTTTGTACTCATCCAAGCAAGAATCCTTGAAGGCTTCATCCACATCCGCACTCATTGGCAAGAAGCGGAAGGAAGCGGCAGCCACTGAAATAAGGGCTTATCAGAAATAATTCCTTGAAGCCAAGCAGCTTGAGTGCAAATCTTGGCTTGATAACGAAGTGTTCGACTTGGTCGACACACGCAAGATTCAGGTCAGGAACTGGGTCACTGGTCGCTGGGTCCTTACCGGCTCGCTGGGTCCTCCGGGGCTTCCAAGACAAGCAGAAGAACGATCAGCAGACAGACAGTCCTGCTGCATCCAGGAGTGGCTTCCGCCTAGCACTCCAAGCAGCCGCAAATACGGGCTGGAATATATTTCCCATGGACTTGAAGACAGCATTTCTCCAAGGCGAAGCATACGATCAGACTCGTGACATCATTTGTTAGATCCCTCCTGAAATGGGATATCCACCACACATTGGAGCGCGCATGAAGAAGCCTGCCTACGGGCTAAATGACGCACCCCGCAGATGGTGCCAACCAGGGCAGACCGTTGTACATATGTATACTATGGCAAGCAGCTTCCGAAGCCCGCATTGGTGAGTGCATCCAATACTTTCGATCTCGAAGGAGCAGTTGATTACCTTATGGATCCTGTTTCCGGTAACAATGCCAAGAATCGACAAGTTCATGGAGCACTTTCTCTTCATGTTGATGATCTTCTTATGACGGGCGATGATGTGTGATGTGTTCGAGAAGGAAATCATGGGACGACTTCGCAAAGATTTTCAAGTTGGTTCCGAAGACAAAAATGATTGCCTCTTCGTAGGACAACGCATCCAATGGAAGCAAGACGATAAGCATGGTTGGTACAGCAATGTCCATCAGAACGTTGCCATTGACGAACTTCAGGAGATCACTTTTGACAAGTACCTGAAGGACGACACTCCACTCACTCCACAAATGCATACTGCATACAGAAGTGTCCTAGGTCAGATCAACTGGTTACAATCGCGAACGCAGTTCCACATTGGTTATCAATTCTCCAGGTGTGCATCCAAGGCATCATCACCGACCATTGAGGACGTTCGCGCCATCAGAACCATCAAAAGCATTCCGCTTAGTGTGAGATTCTGGCCCCTTCGTGGCAAGACACGCATAGTTGGTTATCCCGATGCATCCTATCGCAACAATGAAGATAAGTCATCCCAACGTGCGCATGTTATATTCCTCGCAGAACAAAGAGATCTTCGCCAGGGCTCATCGAACTCGAGAGTGCTCATTGGTCGACTATGAGACGCACAAGATCACCGCCGAATCACCGCAACAACCGTGTCCACAACTGTTGCAGAATTGCACGGACTGATGCGTTGCTACGGTTCAGCATTATTTCTCCGCGGTCTCTGGTCAGACATAACAGGCGAAATCGCAGATGTACACATCCGCGCTGATGCGAATAATCTTGTCACCACAGCATCCACAACACATCAACCGGAACAGAAAGAGACAATGCATTTGGTCCAAATGCTGAGAAAGGAAAGCAACAGTGGACAAATGCATGACCTTGCACATGTACGAAGTGAAGATTGCCTGGCAGATTCGCTGACCCACTCAGCTAAAGCAGACGAGCTCATCAAGGCCGTCCTCGCAGGCAATCTCTTGAACGTTGATGCACATCCACCCTTCCGTACTATGTTGCAGAACAAGGCATTTTTGGTTGAGTGGCTAGCGCACAATACGAAGCGCGGACCCGACATCGTTGCCGTTGCAGGAGTCGGTATAGCAGAATCCATTTGCTTATTGGGGAACCTGGGCATGATCCGCATGTCCATGAATTCTGATGTATGAGTTTTTCATTTTGCACATTTTCAATTCCTCAATTCCGTGATGCGTGTGTTGCACTTGACCCATTTTGAATCTCAAGAAATATGTGTCTGCATCCGCACCCACTTTCGGTTTACAACCAATCCGACCTTTGCAACTGTGTATGCTCGATCCTCTCGAAGACATGCCGGTTTTCAATATGATCTTCGGACGATCCAACACCACGGCTCCTTTGCCGAAGCCGCTAGTGAAGAGACGGGCATCTCCGTTGAAGGAATCCCCTGCTCGTGATGAGGCAGATGAGACATCCGACTGCCCCACGGAGCAAGTCGCCGATGAGAATCCATCCGCCTTTCAACAACAAGAGAATGTCAACATGGAGCAGGTTGACTATGACTACGACCCAGATTCCGACGACGACGATGATTCAGATGAGGAAGAGCAACCTCTCGCAGGAAGGCCGACGTCGAAGGCGATGCCACATCCAAAACTGATTCCAAAGTCACCTCCACCAACATTGAGGCTTGTGTCGAAGGTCAAGCCAGCACCGAAGAACATCTTGGATGCGGAGACAGAATCCGACAATCATCCTGGTGACCGACCTGCACTTCCAAGGCGACCAGCGATGCGGCCAACTCTCACATCCAACGACCGGTGGCATGTGCCAGATGGATCAGATACCGACATCAGCCTCCAGAGGGAATCCGTACACCCAGGACCTTTCGGGCATTCTAAATTCCTCAAATTTGTGCACGAATATAACCTGGAGTGCTCAACCATCCTTGACTTGAATCCGGACTTCCATTTCATTCCTGAGCATGAACGACCGCATGGAGGCAAGGTATTCTGGCTGAAGGCCAGATTCAACAACTATTGGCGGCCAACGCTTCAGGGTGATGGCAATCACGCAGAGAAACAATACATGGACTTCATCAAGAAGGTCTATGTCATTTGCTGCTACACCCATGCTCAGCCAGAAGTTTACGGAACCGACATCATCCCGATGGTATGTCACAACAACTTGGTGGATCTCGAGAAGACGGTCCAGAATGTTGAACAGGTTTGCAAGTACTTCCACATGGATCCATCCAAGGAAAAACAGATCACCGACCTCATCCTCTGGCGAATTGAGAGAATGAGCAGATTGTTTTCCGGATGTCTTCGACATTATCCAAAGCATGGCATCCATAAGGAATGCAAACGACAAGTGGACATCCTGATGGATCCGTTGAGCTATACGATGCATTGTCCTGCATTACACATGCCAGGAACTTCATTGGAAATAAACCAGGACTTCTCTTGATGGATATGTTCCCGAACTATGGAAAGTCACGTTTCGAGATTGCGTTCGTGTATCCATCCGTGGACGGGCCATACAATGAGCGAAAGGGCAGGGGAGAAATTGTTCCAAGAAACCGATGGATCGACAAACTCACTACGAGACCCGCGTACGATGCACTCCGGCCTAATGGCACGGAATTCCTCAATGATCCCAACATGGAGTTCTATGTGAGATGCAACAGCGGTCATACACGACAAGGCGATCTCCAATCTTTTGGACGACCCCTGTACTACGAGCAGCAGAGTGAGCCTCGCCAAGAAGATGACCTTCCAACGGAATCCACTCCTCCAAGTCCGCATCCGTCAAGATCAGATGCGCCCCATGAAGAAGAAGGCACAGCTCAGGCAAAATACAGACTGCGAAGGCCGGCGCCACCATCCATTGAAGAAGAAAGAAAGATCAAGCCGTTCGCGAAGAAGCCCATCACCTTCATGTTCCATGCAACCTATGGAAATCAACTCATCAGCATCATGGAGAACGGGCTCAGACCTGGAAAATCCCAGTCAAACCCTACGGGGAGAACGCACGTCCACATGGCATGCATCGACGACGTTATCCTCGACATGTGCCAACAGGAAGAGATGCACTGTTGATCCTTGCATTCCTCAAGGACCAGAACTATGGCATCCGACTCTCCGAAGAGCGAACAGCACTGACAGATCAGACCATCGAGGCGAAGAATATTGTTGCAGCATATGAACCTGACGGTACCTCCATGCTGAGCAACAACTGGATCATGAAGAAGCTTCTCAGTCGTGAAGCTGTTGAAATGTACGACACCAAGATCCGGGAATTCGCCGATGCTTTCTTCAGCCATGTAAATTCCGATAAGTACAGCAAGGAAACAGATACTTCCTCAGAGACCACTCCACTGATCAAGACGAAGTTGAAGAGGAGAACATGGAACCTTCCGGGGAGAGATCCGCCAAACCAAAGGTCACAATGGAGTATCGCAATACCGAGAACCTAGACGAGTTCATCAAGGAACTCAAGGGAATCTACCTCGAAATAGAAATGAGCAAGAAGGACGCTGATGAGGAGCTCACGGAAACAAAAAGGAACTTCCTCCGTTTCATGGAGAAGCAGCCAACATCCGGATATCCTATTAAGCTTCCGCTTGGATTGAAGAAGCTTAGGTCACATGGCGACCCGGAAACCATCCGAGCATTTGCCGATATCCTGGGATCGCTGATGCAGCCGACCGACCGTCCTCCTGTGGACCATCTCAAGACGCATGAGTACACCTCATCCCTGACGATCAACATGCTTACCATGAACCATGGAAACCTCACGAGGAATCCAAAACTAGATGGCAGGGAGGTGCACAACATGGCGATGAAGGATCGACCAATCGTGAAGATGCTGATGCAGAACAGCGCACACATCTTATGCCTCAATGAAGCAGACGCATTCCTCAGTCCTCAAGATGAAAAATCCAGAGAACTCATCAAGACGTTCATCCGATTCGGGTACAAGGGCATCGTTATCAAGCAATGGTCATCCAGACCAATTGCATGCTTTGTCCGCGGCGGACCTTCCGCAAGAGTGGAACTATTGGCAAGACACATTTCCTTCAAGAGTCAGTATTGGGGAACCACATTCGGGATGTTCAGATGTTTCTTCGGAACCGAGGAAAATTGCATTGATCCTGAATACAACATTCCGACCTCGGACTGGTTGGCAACTACGGGAACATCCATGTTTACTGAGTCCAAGAAGTACATCGGACCAAGATTGCCAGCAGGCACCATCGTCCAAGGACACGGACGGAACAAAGAGATTGTCGTTCTCCACATCGAGCAGAGTGATGAGTGTCGTGGTATGCTCCCAAAATCATCCAACAATTCACTCCTCGAGTTGGACAGCCGCCACGTAACGAGGGCAGACCTTCCATTTGCTACCATTGGAGTTTTCCACATTCAATGGAAGATTTTCAGAAGGAAAAATCCTGCCACTCGTAACATTGTACCAATGTGACACGATCACTGGAGACGCCAACAAATCCGCGAATACCTACAGCAGACTCCAGCACGTCTTCAATCAAGCCAATGGTCTCATGAATATCCTCATGAAGGCCTATCAGAGTTTGTGGAATGAGACGGAGAATCTTCCACTCGTGGACAGAATGGAGTATGCCATGGAGACCTCATGCACCATCAAATCCATTGTTCGTCATCACTTATACATGAAGACTGGATCAGGGTATGATCGAACATTCCCAGATGTGATGATGACATTCGTGTTTGGGTGGGGCAAAACGAATATCCAGCAGGTTTTCCGGAAGGAAGAGATGAACGCCAAGAGCGATGAACAACTGGAAGCCATGCGGAACGATCCAACGTCTGCCATTTTCGACTATCAGGTCTCATCCGCGGAACGCGGAACGCTTCAAGCATGTGAACATGAACGGCTCACAAGATTCCGACTCGCACAGTCCGCTGATGGTATATATCCAACGCAACTTTGAGAGATCCAAGGAGCACCTCAAGAAGAAGCAATCCTGGACTCAGCAGGAATGCAAAGATTACAACAAGCAGTACTGGGGCAATCAAAAGCACTGGAAGGACTATGGCGATTCGACCTGGAATGATTATGGAGACTATGGCAGTCAATCTGACAGCAGCCGTCGTTGGTACCGCTGATCACTTGATGAAAGAGCCACCTTTGGCACTCATCCGACTGACCAAGAAGACTCACACGACCAGCACTACGAACTACAACCAGATTGATCCTCACCGCCAACAAGACTATTCTGTGAGAGATCAATAGTTTCACATCCGTCCCGCATGTACATAGCGTTGTGCATCACTTTTCGATACATTTAGGTATCGCGCAGAGTCAGTACAAAACGTTTTCATCTTGCTCACATGACAAAATCACCCGCGCCAATTGGATGAATCATTGTAACAATAGATGGCTACGGCCCACACTTTCAAGTATGGCTACGGCACGTAAGGCCATGAAGCCAACGATATTTCATATCTAGTGCTGGAGATCAAAAGAAATGTGTGTCTGTTTTGTGTTTGGTTTGTTACACCATTGATCTCCTGCAACCATTTGGCTCAAGGCCCTCTTGTATATAGCATGTTGCATTCATGCGATAGCAGTACAAAGGCTTGCAGAGACCGCTAGCAGGAATATCAGTCAAGTCAAGCCACCAGGGACAATCCATCCATCCACCAGGGACAATCCATCCATATTGGCATATTGGAATTTTCCGGAATAGTTTAGGGACCAAATCAACGACCTCTACTACCACAGGGTACCAGTTCTCTTCTGGGATAGGCACCTGAGGCAGTGGGCCTCACCCCCCAACCCGCCCAAACAAATGAGGGGGATTCAATGAGTTTGAGTATTCCTTTGAGCTGGCCCAGTACTGTTTAGAACTGGCTTAGTATTGGTTTAGTGCTGCTTGGTGCCGCCTTAGTACTGGCTTTGCCCTAGAAAAGAATTTGTTGGTCATTGGTTTGGCCGACTTGGAAAACAGTTGCGCGATTGGGCACCCCGTTTTCGTTTCTATTTTTGTTATAGGGCAGGGGCGGGGAGACGGTTGCACAATTGGGTACCCCTTTGTCATTTCTAGTGTTGAGTATTTCGGGTGGCCACGTACTGCCCCTTCGAAATTTGTCGGCTGAGCACATTTACATAAAAGGAGAAGCAAGGAGATCAGTGGTTTTGGGAATGGTGTTAATTTATCAGTACTTCAGTTGAAAGCAAGAACTAATGGACAAGAAGAGAGATTGGAATAATTATATATAGGTCAGGGGATGGGCAGAGCTACGCACGGGCGATGAGCTTTTGTGTGGGACGTGTGCAAAGGAGTTGGACCCTTTCAGGGATGGATTTCGGGACAACTCACCAAACTTTTGAGGGGTCGAATCCTGGTTTGACGTCGCCTCCTGGCATGTTTCATGTGCAAAGCATCAAGCATGATGTCCGTGAGGAGCAGCAGGCCCTGGACACACACAGCAGCCCGGGTGGATCCCCCTCCTTCGCGTGCAACTCGCTTTCCGCCTCGGAGGTGCTCGTTTAACTTGCGGCCATTGGCGCTTGGCTTGCGGCTGCGAAAAGGCAAAGAGCATGACGTGCTCTGGGAGACATTTTGAAGGATCACCGGACTTGGGAAAATGAGGTTAGTTTCCTGGGACAACGCGCAATGTTTTACTTGTTTTCTATTTCAACGTGACGTAGCTGGTCAGGGCAAGTTGCAGCATCAGTGCAGAAGGTCACCTTGGCAGCTTGGGGGCGCTGTGCAGTGCAGGGTTTGCTAAGTTAGCAGTTTCCAAGGCTGTGGAATGCTGACTCACGCAGCTGAGCATTGCCAGGCTGGGAGCGGCGAGTTGACACATTTTGGCCGTGGCTTTCGGCTTTGAGCCAAGCAGCTGCAGCCAAGTCAGATCAAAGCCAAAAGACAACTGAGCAGCCAAGGAAATCGGTCAAGTGGCGAAGATGAAAGGTCCAAAAGGATGGCTTGGGGCAATTGAGGTGTGTATATGCGTCAAACCCTTCCAGATGGCAACGGCATCATCTTTGTTTCAACCGCCCAACTGTCCTAGACATCTATGGATGCTTCCCGCTTTACCATCTTTGACCGCTCCCCCAGGCAGAGACATGTGCGCAGTGTTTTGTTTAAGCACGCAGCCGACAGCGCAGGCATGCCATGTGTGAGGAGAGGGTGGAACATGTCTTCAAGGGCCTTACCGACCCCTCGTACAGCACCACGGTGAATCGCTTCTTCCGAGAGGTGTCGGAAGACGCGCAGTGGTGCGTGCTAGAAACCGCGGCAGAGAGATCAATCCTGAGCTCCAAAGAGGCCTACACGAAGAAACTGGAGAAGACGGCGCAATTCACAATGGAGCTTCTGGACATCTTTGGCATCGCCCCACTTTGCATGGTTTGCCCTGGCCAGGACAGCCGTACCACCTATAAGGGCCATGTGTGTGGCAGGGCGCACTTCGGTTTTGTTTTCAAGCACATCGTTGATCGACAGGCCAGTCCCTGGCAAAAATGGAGCATGCTGCTGGGGGAGGTTATGGTGAACTATGTTACCGGTGAGTTGTGGGCCAAGCGGTTCCTCTTCCGGCCTGGCCTAAACATCTACAGGGTGCAGGACTTGCCTGCGTCAGACATTTGGTACTGCGTTAGCTCCGCAGTGTGCTGCCCGATCTCAGACAACACGCAGGGTGACTGGATGAACCTTTGGCCGAACATGAACGGCGGCAAGCCAAGGTGCACGGCCGAAACAAAGAATGTGAAAGAGTCAAATTGCGCGTGTGTTTGTGTGCGTTAGCCTCAACTTTGGGACACTTTAGGGCTGTTTTGTTCATCGCCTGCCCCATGTGGCACAGAAATAAAGCCGCATGAGGCAATAAATGCGAGCCACGTGCTGAGGTGGAAGCAGATGATGCAGCGCCCAGCTGAGCAGCTTGTGATGGTGCTGCAGGCTCACGGCATTGAAGACCATGCCTGCCCTTTCTGCGAGAGCAACTGGGCTGGAGATGGGTCCACGGGCCGGCGTCTCCTTGGACGTCCACCTCTCCCCACCCCCTTCCACTGTATATTTTGCGAGAAACTGCGTGTGCGGGTGCGTGTGTGCGCGCGTGTGCGTGTGCGTGGGCGTGGGTGTGGGCGTGGGCGTGGGCGTGTGCGTGGGCGTGTGCGTGTGCGTGTGCGTGTACGTGTGCGTGCGCGTGTGTGTGTGCGTGCGCGTGTGCTTGCGCGTGTGCCCGTGCGTGTGCGTGCGTGTGTGCGTGTGTGTGTGTGGATCATCCTAGATCACGGATGGAAGGCTTCACCGCCAAGCTGAAGTTTCGTGAGTCAGGGGGTGCAAGCAGCCCATCCGGTCTTGCACCAACGAAGACACCGGATGACCGGATGTGTGCTGGTGATGTCACTGGGGACGCTCAGTGCAAACGAGCCACCTTGTTTGGCGTGTTGCTCCGTTGCTTTAGAAGGACCAATGGCTCGGGTTTGTTTGCGGGTGGGGTGGGGTGGGGTGGGGTGGGTGGGTGTGTGGGTGTGTGTGTGTGTTTTTGTGTTGTGCGTTTTTGGCTTTCTCTGTGTTCCTTGTGTTTTTGTTTTGTGTTTTTGGTTGCGTGCTGCGTGTGGGCTGTGTCACTGTGTGCGTGTGACGTTTTGTGTGTGTGCATTGTTGTCACGTTTTCACTTGATTTAGCACCCACCAGCGGAATCTATGATTCGGACGTTAAGGTGGGCACTCCCTGTGGGCAACAACGCTCATGGGCCCGAAGCACTACGCCACACTGAGCGCAATCCCGAATCTTGTGAATCACCCTCTTCGAAAACAACGCTGGTTGGTGCGGGGCGGCGCGATTCTCTTCGACCACTTGACAGGGGAGATTTATTTGCTTTGCAGCCGCGAGCCAGCTCGACCAGACTTCCCGGTGGCGCCGCCGCGCACGGTGCATGTGACTGTGCCAGCCCCAACCGTCGGTCCGTCCAGCCCAGCCCCCGACATGCCCGCGCCAGGCATGGCGCCTGGCCAGCCTGGAGCTGCGCACGGGTACGAGAGCTCTTCAAACAAGATGCCCAACGGCCAGCACGCAGCGCCGACTCAGCCCCCAGCGCCTGAAAGGTCCACAGCCTCAGACGTGTGCCCACCCTGCGCTCCGAGTGCGCAGTCCGGAGCCCAGCAATCAGGCGGCGAGCAACGCGCTGCGCAAGCTGCAGAGCCGTGGGTTCGAAACATTCTTTCAGAGATGCGCCCAGGTACAATCTTTGAGGAATACTGTGACCCTGTGACTGGCGAATTTTGGTGGCATGATGTCGTGTCCCATGAGCCCTTGTACTGCAAGCCTTCGCCTCCGGCTTTGATTTGCTTGCCTCCGAATCGCTGAGAGCCTCAAAAAGGGTGACTGCTCACCTTGGTTCAGAGTCGGTCAGTGTGCTCGGCCAGCGTTGTCTTGCTACCTTAGAGCTATGCTTCGTGTTGCAACTGTAGAAAACTGTTGGAAGCTGCGTACTTCGAAGCATGGATGCGTTGGTACACAGCTCGTTTTAGTAAAATCGAGGGACAACATTAGGCAGAAAGGGGCCGACCGCAATAAGCAAGCAGATGCCTTTCGCACCCCGTGCCAAACACCTGTGTTCCACCGCGGCCTGCTTACCCCCCCCCCTAAATCATGCTCTGACATTCACCCCTCGGCATAAAATCCTCCTGGAAGGAAAGTGGCTTTGAGAAGGCGAGGGGTAGCTCTGCCAATACACATAAGATAGAAGCTTTGGGAAGTGCACATGGTCGTGATGTCGAGTCGTTTGAATACTGCTTGACTCTTTCAATTTCTATTTAAATCGCTTCGCTATTGCAAATACTAAAATTTAGTCTTACCGGTAGCGACCGGCACCTCCCTTCCAGCAGCTCCTCTGAAACAACAGCCAATAGTGATATATCGATCGTATTATTGCCTGGGCTAAACTTCGTATTGCCAATGCTACATTTTAGTATTGCTAGCATTTATTTTGATATTGTAACTTCCAAGTTTAGTGCTTCCAGTAATATTGCCCGTCTTGCCAGTACTAAATTTAGTATGGCCAATACTGAGTGTAGACTTGATCCACTGGCGTCTCCTTCAAAACCGTTTCGCATTTGCGCCCCACATTTTGATATTTGTTTGTGCCCATGTGATGGCCTGCCCGCCTAAGATAAGCATTTCAGCTGCACCAGGGGTCTATGATAGGTTGAAAGTGATGCAAGGGGCCCCGTAAAGAGCCTGCGAGCAGATCCCTCTTGCATTCCTACCCCTCTGACTCTTTGATTCTCCTTTTGTCGTTGGGAGTGGGCTTGAACAAGCAGCCATTCGTGCAGGAAACTGTTCCGCAAGTTTTTGCGAGATGCCCCGCCCATGCCACTGCGCAATGATTCATTTCCTACGGGGATCAATAGTCGCAGGGCGCTTGCGATGTTGTCCAAAGTCATGCCAGGCCCAGAACGGGCCGGTCATCGCATGAGGCGAGAGGGAGCAGGACGCGTGGCCGGACTCTTGAAATGATTCTCTTTTTGGGGGGAAAGAAGGATTGGGTTTCCTTTAACAAACCATCAAAATGGCTTTGAGGCCATGAACCTACTCCGAGCCCAGCTCAACCCCTCAATTCAGTTGCACGACGATTGGGAAGTCGCGCAAAAAGCGTACACTCCACTAGCCTTGGGGCCACAAGCATGCAAAGGCAAAAAAGGGGCCTGCTCAGGTCCACTTTGCTTGGTTTTCACAAGCGTGCAGAACACTTAAACGGATTTGTGTTTGCAAGCCGGAAAGGCATTTAAGGCATTTGAGCTTTTGAAAGGCTGAATCCGTCTCTTGGCTTATGCAAGCAGTCCCCTTATGGAGTGGGATTTGCAAACCCCGGACCTGGAGGCTTCCGAGAGGGTTCTGGACATGGATAAAGCTTGCGGTCCCGAGAGGGGACGGCTTCCCAATCAAGCGCACAAGAGACAAAATGAGCACATGCAATGATCTGGGACTTGGCAACGCATTTCGTATCTTCTGAAAATGTGGGCGTGACAGACCTATATCCTTTGTGACCTACAGAGCCCACTAAGCCTTTAGCTGGGTTTGGGTTGCCACAAACATATTTGAATCCGGAGACTGAAGCAGAAGCATGGAACCCAAAAGAGGGGTCCCCAAATCTAGGACAAATACGCGCTCCAGCACTCACGCAAGTATACACACACATACACACGCGCGCGATGACACTCTGCGCTTTTCCATGTGCAGATGTTTGCCAACGCATGGAAAATGTTAAGAATTCCCGAGCCTTTGCTCTTAGCCGGTCGCGCTCTGATGATCATGTGTTGTGATGATTGCATGATCGCTGCATGTCAAGTATTTTATGGCTTCTGCTGAAAGGCGCAAGTCATGCGCCAGTAGAACGATACCTTAGTTGTCTCATTGCTGCCCGCTGCAATCGAGGGCGTCCGGCCGTTACACACACAACATACAAATCCATAATACCCATATACATCCTGAATACTTGGATTACATTTTCTTACGCACCAGAAATGGAAATTGCTTTTGATAAATTGTATAGATTCATTTTGTATTTCGATAGATTATTATTCTTAGGTTTGATTTAATATGTTTCATTTATATATATATATTATAAATATTAATATTATATTATTATATATTTAATTTAAATTTAATATATTTTAAAAATATTAAATTTAATTATTATGTTTTTTTTTTTTTTTTTAAATATATATATTATATATAGTTTTAAATAAATATAATTTATATTTGATTGTAAGCAATAGAATTGGTTTAATGATAATTTAGGAATGATTAGATGTTGATATTGTTGGATGAATGAAATTGCATTTAAGGGTATGGTTATGTGTAGATTAAGGAGTTAGTAATGAAATATAAAATTTAAGAAATAATTTCGGTTTATAGATACACATTTTTTGTTAATGTTAAGTTTTTATAGTAATTTTTATATTAATTTATTGTAAAATGGTTTGTTTTTGTTATTAAATGATTTTGGTATGTTGTTGTTTTTAGATATTATATAGATATGATGGGGTTTATGGTAATGTTAGAATTTATGAATTAGAATTATGGTTGTAATTGCGTTATGAATCGGAATTAATATATTATTAGATCGGAATATATTATAATATTTGAATTGGTGGATTCTAGTGGATTAGGATGGATTAGGTTTGAGGTTAATTTTAGATGCGTTAGATAGGTTTGGCTAATAGGAGGTGGTTCGGATTTATTAGGATTACGGGGATATTGTATCGTTAAGGACGATTAACAGGAGATCCCTCGAGGTTGGCGCCGTGGTAAGTAATGATTAGGGACTACCCTCCAATTACATATCGTCTACTTCGTATAGCCGACGGCGCGTAGTTAGTAATAGATTTGGTGGACGTAGGAATAGTCGTGTAGGTGTTCTATTCGTAATTTTCTTAGGACGGTGTTGAACACATCCATTTCCTCGCCTTTATGGGAATGCGGAAGCTATCCTTAGGAATCGTTTGCAGCAATGTGTGCTGAGGTTGCGGGTTAGGGTCCTTGTTGGGCTGTACGAAGGCGTCCTAAATGGTTTGTGATAAATGAGGTCGTCTTGCGGTTCGACTGGTCTAGGGATTCTGTTCGATGTAGTTTATCACCTGCTCGAAGCGAGGGCGTTGGTTGAAGCCGTGGGACCGAAGCGTCTTTATCTCTTGATCGATTATTGCGCGGTAACTTCGTCCGCCGTTTGTTCGATGCTCCGGCGTTCGACGTGCGCGTAGCGAAGCTGAGGAACTTGATGGCACGGCCTCCGTTAGTTAGCTGACGTTATTTAGGGGCCCTCCCCTCCTTTCCGCTCCCCTGGCCAATTGTTGAAGGCCCGGGCCTCTTCTAGTTCCCGGTGATGCTGTAGTAGTTTGTCGAACTAAAACTAGTTATTGGCGTTATTGTTAATATATTTATGCCAAAATATGCTAAAAATGGATATCGAGGAATTTAGAAAATTTTAAGGTTAATAGACATGGGTTAGGGGAGTGGGGCGGGGGGGTTTTGGGTGGGGAGGGGAAAAACGAAGATTCCTTTTGAAAAACAAGATCTGAGCGCGCTTGCGTCCCTTGGGGCCGAGGTATTGAAGGATAGATTGCTGGTTGAATTGGGCTTGTTAGGATTGGGTCTGAGACTAGCTTGAGACATGTTAGATAGGCTTGGCCAGTAAAAGGTTATGCTTTTTGGGCCAATCTGTAATTTTTGAGCGTATATACGGCCAAAAACGGCCTATGGAGGCGTTGAGGAACCTCGAAAATTTTAAGGCCCGCCGGATAGGATATTAGGGCTAGCAGACATTGCTTAGAGGGGTGGGGGGGTGGGCCGCAGAAATTTTGGGAAGGGGTTGGGGTTTGGGAAGCTCCTTGGGGGTCGAGGCGAATTAGTTAAATATGTTTTTTGATTGTGTAGAATTATTTGTGGTTATATATTAAAGAAGGAAGATGTTGTTTTTGTTAGATTCGTTGGATATTTCGTTTTTGTTATTTGATATATAATTGTTTTATTTTATATACTAATTATTTATTATTATATTTGTTATTTTAAATTCTGTATGCCTAATTTAATTATTAATTTTTCGATTATATGGGGGGGAAATTGTCGTCCCCCTCTTAATTCCCCCCCGCATGTTTTTTTTTTAAATATAATATTTAATTTTAATTGAATTTTAATTTTTCGATTGTTATAGAAGGAATTGCCGTTCCTTAAATCCTTCGTTACTCCACAAGAATGGGAAAAGGAATTACTATCCTTTTTAAATCCCCCGATATTTTTTGGACTTTTGATATTCAATTAAATTATTATTTTTTAATTATTATAACGGAATCCCAAATTTTTGTATATTTTTTGCAAAATAACATATATATCTTAATTATTTTTTATTATTATTATAAAACGATTTATATTTCTTATAATCCATCATTATTTTTGATTTCGATTATTATAGGCAAATTAATTTCTATTCGAATCCCCATTTGATTTTTAAAATTATTTAAAATAATTTTTATTTTATACGAAATTTATCCCCTTCCTAGCACCATATTATTTTTGTTTTTTAGCAGAAATTAAAATCCATATTCTGTTTTTCACATTTCCAAAATCATAATATTTCTAGTTTTATGCAAAAATATATTTTTAAGATATAATTAAATATCTATTTATGTTATTAAAATTATTCTAAGAATAATAAAATATATATAAATATAATTTTAATTAATTAATAATATTAAATAATTTATAACGAGAAATATATATAGACAAATATACATAAATATTATTTAAATTTTCTATAACAATTATATTAATTATAAAAATCTTTAAGAATTCTTTTAGTTTCCATATAAATCATTTCTTTTGTATTTTTACCTAATGTAGGGAATATATGCTAGTATACGCTCTATTATAAGTGGTTTAAGATTAATAACAAAAGACCAATTACAAATTGTGTTGTTTTTTAGACATTATAAACCACTATGTTCGGGTATATGCATGTATGTATATATTAGCTACATTCTATTAAACGATTAAGATTAATATATAATATAAAATCAATTATAATTAATTACTTCTATCTCGATTTAGTAAAATCTATAATTCTTATCTTCCCAAAATTCTACCCAATCAAATACAATATTACCCTATTACCTTCACAAATTCAAACTAATAAATAATATTAAATTCATTTATATATAATATATAATTTATTAATAAAATAATTATATACTTAATAATACACTGTAATATATAATACATATTTATATATATATATATAAATTCCTTCGAATATTAACTATTCATTAATATATACTTATTTAATTGAATATTATTATATATTTGATATATAAAAATACATAAATCATAATATATAATTAATAATATGTTTTATTAATTATTCCAATATATACACAAAAATATAATATTACTAGCGGGGGCCCGCTGCTTTCCAGCAGCGTGCGAGATGAAGCCTATAGAGAGTAACAAAATCAGAATATACAGTTAAACCATATTCCAAGAAATAGTCATAATTAGATATATACGATCGTACTCATAGAGAAAGAAATAGGTAAACAGATCGAGCAAGTGCTTAACGAAAAGCGATTTCGGCATATTTCAAGAAAATAATAATAATGATGATTTTCCTAAAATATCTAGAATATTTCGGGAAATTTGGCCCTATAAAAAATGCAGCCATAGGTCACTATATGACCAAATATGCTAAGTAACCGAAACCGTAGGAGTATATCTCTTCGTAATATGCAGCTTATTTCTTAACGCACCCCCAAAAGCCGAGACGCCCGGCCGTGTGTACAGAAACCTCCAAAATATCTATAGCATAAACTTAGGATAAGCCCTTAATAAGCCCTTATAAAGTAGCTAAGGCTCGCTGTTAGATGGATTTGTAAAAAAAATCGATTAGCGGTCAAACAATATCTAAAAAAATGATGGAATATCGTATGAGCCGAGCTCTCAAGGCCGTAGCGAGTGTACCAAGAATAGAGCAAATCTTATAGAACCTATATCGGCAATATTTTTTACAATTTAAGCATTAATATATTCTATTATCTATATCAAACAATTCACAAATTCTTCGCGAACGAGAAATATGCCGTTTTCCAAGCACAAGATACACTAAATGCCGGGCTAGTCGCTCTCAAATGGGCCTAGAAAAGGAGGCCTACGTCGTTAAGGGCGGTCCGATAAGGTCACACCAAAGACCAATCACAAACACAGAGATATGTATTCATCTAAAAACACATTACTTTTAATTATGGTTTTGGAAATTAGAGAATGGCTGCAATATATTCTATCATATATATCAAACAATTCAAAAATTACCCGCATACAAAAAGTATACCGTTTTCCAAACACAAGTCGCGAGATATCGTTTAACGGGCTGGTCGCTCTCCGGTTCGCTTGGAAAAAAAAGCCTATATCGCTAAAAACGGCCCGATAAAATCATACTAAAATACTCATCGGAAAGTATATAGCTTTGGATTATGGTTTTAAAGGGTAAAGAATAGTTTTCCATTTGATCCAAGAATTAAATTCCCAAACCGTCAATCCAAATCAACAATTAGAGGTAAATTAAAGCATATGTCAAAAAAAATAATCATAAGAAATAATTCTAATATATTTCATTTCATTAAAAACAATTCACAAACCAAGACCAAAGCGTCCACAAAAACATAGCCATAAAATCCAATTAAAAAATCAATTAAAATCTATATCGATAAAACATTTTTTGCAATTCAAACACCAATATATTCTAAAAAAACCATAAACGCAAAAACCACACCAACAAACATTTTTGTAACTCAAACACCAATATATTTTATTATATTATATATATTCTTCGTATATCATTCTCCCAACATAAATTACGAAATACATTAAAGACCAAATTAATAAAATCATATCAAAAAATCAATAAAACATAATCGCCTAAACAAAATAAAAACAAACCCATACAAATATAAATCTTAAAAAAAAAACACATTCCTATACATAATTCTTACAAATACAAACAAATTTACAATCAACCACAAAACCAAACTAATTTCGCTCAACATATTAAAAAATACCATTAATCACAACATTCGGCCGCGACTCATAACTTCTCATATCACCAAATTCTAAAAACAATTTATAAAATTTCAATCAACAAATAAATATCCCAATGCTTCATCTAAACAACACAACGATTTCATTCAAGACCTAAACCATTTTTCCTAAATATCCCGCATATTTCAAAATGTTCACTCAAACCATTTTACCGAAAATATTCTAGATATTTCATTTCCAAAAATATTATAAAAATATTATTTCAAGATTTATTCAAATTATTTCGAGAAAATAGTAAATATTATCCCTATAAAAAATAAAATCAATATCTTCCAAATTATAACCGAAAAACACCCAAATAAATTTAAATAAACGGCCCACAAAAAATATATAACCATTATATCTTCCAAGCGCAGCCCAAACCAATTTTCCGAAATATCCAAGATTTAAATAATGTCTAGAGATCTAAAAACCGAAACACTAATAACGATCGACAACAATAAAACAAAGAATCCAATTATCTCGCAAGAACTTAAACGAAGAATTTAAACACCAGTCGAATATTCTAATCAATCATCATTTTCAATAATAACAACAACAAAATCCACATCAAACATGACAAATTTAGCACTAATAATCGCAATTTAACATTTACATACTAATACTATTACACTAAATATTTGCGAAGTGAAATTTGCTTTTTTAGATTCAAGATTCTAATTAAATTCTGATTAAACGCTCTTTCGAAAAGTGCCAAATCATCTGTTTATGTAGGCCCCACGACTAAAAAGTATTCCCAGGGTTCATGATCAGTGCTGAGGGCGACCGGCCACCATGGCCGCGTGCGCCACGCGTTCATCCAGCTGCCCTCAAGCAGTTCTTGGGGCTTTACCTGCTACAGCCAAGCCACGCTCAGAATGCGGTTGTTGCATGTTGTTGCTGCGCAGCCCATCCTTGCCCTTTGGACTGCGGCTGTGGCTGTCCTTCAATGCCAAGTGGATACTTTCACGCTGCTCATGCTCGCCCAGAAACCTGTCGAGCACTGGAAACATTCTCAGAGCGTGTCATTTAATTTGCAAATGTATCCTTTTGTGGGCTGCTTATCTACTTGGCTTACCTTGAATGGGGTCCAACAAACATGCTTTCTTTGGAAAACTTCGCAACGCTAACCTTAGGAGAGATTCTGTGCGCTCTTTGCCTTCTCATCCAAAGCTCCCCCGCGTTGCCCGAACTGAATTCGACTGAAGGAACTCGCTATGGCCAGTGAGAACCAAGCTCGATGACGCGGGACAATCTGCACTGGCTCAGAGATTCGAGACGTTTGCAAAGCCAAGGGACCAACTCAATGCCTGGCGATTATCCATACAGTCGGTCATATGTAAACCCTCTTGGGCAGCTTCCCAGCCCCAATAGATCAATGTGTCCATTCGGGGCCGGAGGATTGGCAAGTGCAATGAATTGGTGCAGGGTCCGCAGCCGATGGCAATCATTGCTTGTCGGCTCATGTCAGTCATACCCGCACCCCATTGTTTGAGTGGCTTGCGCCAAAGGCGAAAGTTATTCGGCCCAGCAACTTCTCTTGATTTAGAATGCGCTTTGTGCAATGACAACAATGTGGTGCCGTCAAACAGCTCCAAGACGGTCGTAAAGTCTTCAAACCGGCCAGCCTTGTGCCTTTTCGCAAGCTGCAACGCATTTTGCGTCGCCTTTGTTTTCGAAAGCTGTACACCTGAGTCATCCTGCATTGCTTGAAATTTTGTGTATATGTAGGGTCCGAACCAAACAGCGCCTGCTGGCTGTCCTTGGTGCATTGCTTGCATTGGGCAGCCAGTCACCAAGCAGCTCAAGACTGCCATCTGAGTCCTGCGTTGCGAGGGACCAAGCTCTTAAAGTCTTAAACCAGCGCCTTCTTGACTGGTTTCAATTCCAGTTGCCTCGTGTGATGGCTCAGTCACCCATTTGCAGTGGTCAATGCCCACTTCAGTCCTCCGACCCACAAGGAGAAAGATCCGAAGGGCAAATGATGCGCGGCACAGAGAGTTGCGGGTAGTTCGCGGGCCTGGGGCTTGCGCCTTAGCGAAGCCGACTCAAAACGCCACGGTCATGCACTGCAGTCGGGTCCTCTTAAGCAAACATTCGGGCATTTCATAGTGGGTAAATCAAATTATTGCTCCTTGCCCGCGGAACACGGGGATGACCATAGCCAAATGGAGCGACGCCCGTCATTCCTATCCCACTTGCCAAAAAGGGGCCGCCAGCTGTGTCCGCGGAGTCCCGCAGGTTGGCGTCAGACTTCGGCTTCGGAAGGCACAGGGAGTCCCCCACGTTCACAGCCTGAAAACTGAGTGGATTTTGGATGGCACAAATGACACACTCGCAGAGGTTTGACCATTCAAACATGCACGCGAAGTGAAGTGGAAGCAAACGCGTATACCCGTTTCAACCATGCGATCAAGAGTCGCTGCATTTTAGGGGTGGGTGCAGTTATTTTTCAAGATAGTGCCTTGCGCTTCGAAGGGAAGGAAGGAGGCTCCAAAACCATCAGAACGAGGAAATGACATGCAAAGTGCAATTGCTTCCTTCCCCCTTCCTCCGCTTCCTCCCGAAATTTCGAATTTCGGGTGGAAGCGGCGACAGCTCCAAATTTTCGGTTGCGGCTCGCTCTGACATCTTTCGGGGCCCAGGGGCCGCGTCCAGCAGCACAGGAGCCACCTGCAGGCCAGCACTCACCGTGCGCATCTGCTGCAACGGACTGGTCTGCACCGAGTGGGTGATCTTCGCCTTCCGTGTTGCGAACCGATGCGAACCGGATATCGCAGAGTTGGTTGGTTTCCCCCACACCATCCAACAGTTCGGTGTCTTCGAGAATGCCCAAGTATGAGACTTTTGTGCCTCTGAGCAGGGAAAGCGCGGACTCTGCGGTTTCCATTGTTTGCGGGAAATATGCTCCGGCCTCTTCTAGCGAAGCGCCCACACACGCGTCCACCTGCAATCAATTGATTGAATCGTGGGAGAAGATTGAGCAAAATCCCATTGACAACAGCATCAGTAGCCGCTCCGTGACAAGCAAGCAGTACTGGGATTATGCTTGTTTATGCGGATTGTTTCAACAATCACATGGTGCTCGATTGCTTGTCGGGACCGAACTGATGCTTCAGTCAAGCAACTGCAGGTGGCATTGCTGAACTCCGGCACCGAATTTCATCGTGTGGGGCACTCATTTGAAGCACTTGGCTACTGATGGAATCATAAACCCCTTCACGAAGGGCTCGCACTCGCGCCTTGGTAACTGGTGCCAGCACCTCGAGGGCTTCCGGTGCTTCGGGCGCCGGCACGGCGGGAGCCGGCGGTGCCGGCGGCGCTGCCGGGCACGGAGCGACGGGAGCCGGCAGGGGCGGCGCTGGTGCTTGGGCCGCGAGGCGTGCGAGGATGTCCTGAACGCCCTGGAGCTGTTGTTGCAGGGCCCCCAGCTGCAGTTGCTGCTGACCTCAACGTTGAACACTTGGCTGAATGATGCACGTGCAGGGGTCCCATCCTTCAACGCCTGTCGCCAAGGCTGGCACCGACAATCTCCCGCAGCTGCACGTCCTCTATGCGAGTCTCGGACCTCCGTATTTGATGGACCGAAGCAGGATTTGCAGCAACATGCTGAATGCTTGGTGCATCTGACAGAATGTCTTGAAGTCACCCGAATGTTTGAGTGGATCACTCTTGTTTGTACAGTCTGTGGCGCATGCTTCTACTCCTTCGCCCAAATCTATAGAATTCCCCGGGCCTCTGAGATGAGGTTGTGGCGTGCGGAGAGGTGGACATGAGCCACGAGGCTTGGCCTGGCCATGTCCGCTTGGACGTCGAACCTTGATATCGTACACCGCATGAGCCTTTGTAAACAGGCCTGTCATTCTCAGGTACGTTGGATGTTACGCTTTGCAGGCATGCTATACACACATGTATGTTGTATTTATATCATCACCCCCCAAAAAGAAACTGCTTTTGCATAAACGCTTTGAAGCGCTTCAAAGTGCTTTGTTGGGACCAAACACAGCAAACAATAAACACAGAACTCTGCAGCTTTTGATGTTTCACCTAGACTAGACTCTAGAGCTTTTGAGAAGTTTTAAAGTGGCTTTGAAGCCCTTTTGCATTCCTTTTCAATTCAAGTTTCAAGATTTCAGGACTCTCATTTTAAGTCTTCAATCCAGCAAGGCTCCAAATCGATTGCGTTCAAGAGGTACAAGCCGCTTTAAAGCCCTTTGCTTGAACCATACCGGATGCAAGATTCAACATGATCCTGAGAAGAATCTTGAATCCAAAAGGGCTTGAAGGCCGCTTCACTGGCATTTACTTGGAGCCCAACTATCTTGAGTCTTGAATTCGAAAGGGGTTTAAAGCCGCTTTCAAGATTGCTTAGAACTCTAGAGTCTAGGTTAAAGATTCAAAAAGCAGAGTCTCAAGCAAGCCAACTTGCATCTTGAACTTTCATTCATTCTACTTCTGTTAAGTCTCCTTGTTGTTTTGGGGGGGGGAGGGTAGGTGTGCATGTATATCATCATACAAAATACCATTTGTACACACTAGAACTCTGTGTGTTTGAGGGTGCCTTGTAAATGGCTGGCATCGTCATTTCTTGTTATCGCAATTAGGAATAAATCTTAGGTGCAGGGCTTTGCGTTTGGTTGTTCAGGTTTGAGGGCTACAGGGGTTAAGGGTTTCAAGCGCTGTAGGGTACTAGGGCGTAGGCTTTAGGGTTGTGGAGGTTTGCGAAGCCCGACATGGCCCAACCCTCATATTGTAGACATAAGAAACAATCCACAGAACTCCAAAGAAACGTTCATCTGCTCGGCGCACGCCGACTGCGTCGCCTTGCAGCGCCCAGGAGGAGGCCGTGGACAGCGACGGCACTCGGAGCTTCGGCCCCGGGGGCGTGGCCGGCGGCGTCTGCGGCGTCGGCGTCTCACCCGGACGGCGCTGGCCGCAGCGGCTGCAGAAGCGCGCGTCCGCCATGTAGCCTGCGGCCATGCGGCCACGCCAAGGGGCCCCGGGGCCCCCCTCCAATCCTCATGGCTTGAGTCTGAACGTTAACCCGAAACATGTAGCAAGAGCTCAAGGAAGTGCTGGCAATTTGATAAAGTTGACTTTGGATTCATTCGGAGGACCGTAAGAATCAGGGTGATGTACTTCCATTTCTCCGTTTTAGGGAGATTCCTCTGCGCTTCTACAAACCAAGGGTCCGATGAGCTCGCCTGCGCCACAGGCACTGCACTCCTCTGCTGCTGGGGTTGGCGTGCCGCGGGGTTCTTCAAGCCTCGCGAGGGCCTTTGACCAGTGGCCTTTCTAAAGCCATGGGCTTACAGCACTTGAACATCAGAAGACTTCACTAGAAAGTGCCAAGCAAACTCCGAGTCCACAAAACTAAGCAGCTGGTTGTTGAAAGACAAGCCTGCGCAAAGAGAGCACATGGGCATGCAAATCAGGCACTTTGAGGCGGTTTGTCGAAAACTTGAAGCGGCAAGTAGGCATCAACGTGCTCACTGACGCAATGGGCCACTCTGGGACAGCAGGTCCTAAGAAGATGTCACGATGTCTTTGTCTCGCCGGAGCGAACGCACGTGCCAGAGCCTGAAGCCCTGAGCCGTGCTGTCCATCCTGGGCTGCTTGCGTGAGGTTGCCAGGAAGCTCTGCAAGTCCGGGAAATGCCCCAAAACCACCTGACCTGATTTGCAGCAAAACCACCTGCGGGAGGTTGCCAGGACGCGTGATTTGCAACATGGGCAAAATAACTCTTTGGAGTGACTCAATCCCCAAATGACCCGAATCCCAACCCGGATGAAAACGCACGGCGCAAACTCGCCAGAACCGCGTGAAACTCATGCGCTCCATGGGCTCGAGATCGCGGGCCTCCGGCAGAAGAAAAAGAGCAAAAACCTGAAGGTGCTCACTGCAAGTTCCCAAAGAAAGCACCGCCCAGGAATTGCGAAGGGTCGAAGTTCCATTTGGCCACCCACGTGTTGCGCTGTAACGCGCACAACTCCCCGTTTCCTCCCAGCCTGGCCGGTGAGCTCTGCAGCCAAGACTGGGGAGAATGATGGCTGCACCTCACAAAAGAGCAACGGACCCTTTGAGGGAGTGATCATTGCCACTTGCCCAACAAGTTGAACCTGGTAAGTAAACACGCATGTGCGTGCAAAATGCGAGATGTTCAAGGTCCGAGCAACTAGCTACTACATGGAATACAAGATGCTTCGCCAACCAACTGGGCAGGGATCGATTCTTAGGTTTGCTCTGGCGCCAGACGGCCATGGCGCTTGTGCCCGCACCAGCGAATGCGCTTCCATAGCATGCACCCGCAGGAAACTCACTTCACATTGGCAGCCATGAGGTAATGCTTAAAACCAAGAGGGGGCATATAGGGAACCCCGAAAAAGCGGGGGCTGGCAGCCAACGCGGCTTCCTATGTTTGGCCCTTCCGCCTCCAAGGCTGGATGCACAGAAAACTTCCTGAAAACCACGGGTTTCGTTCAGCAGGGTTTCAACGGGACTTCCCACCCAAAAACCAAAAAGTGATAATTGCCTCACAGGCCAATGCAACCCTTCAGGCCTTGGCCTTCTCTTGCGCCGCCTGCCCTGCGACGCGGGCTAGGTCACCATACTCGGCCTCAACAGCTCCGTGGCCCAGGCCCGGCTGGTTCTTTGCGGGATGCGATGCAAAAGCAATAGGGATCAGAGGCATCCACACGTTGGGACATGGCACTAGAAAACGCGACAAACAAAGCACCTCTCTCCCTGCTTGTCCCAGCTGCTGTTTGGCCTGAGCGAATGGATGTTGCTTTTCTGGCTCTTTGGCCACTTTCATTTCTTCTTGTCCGGTTTGACTGTTTGACCGCTTGGCCTGCTGAGTGCAGCGCCCCGTGCCACAAAGCCAAGCGGCCGTGTACGTCTTCATCTGCGTCCAGTCGTCGCCCTTTGCAATGGATGCCTCGTTGCGTGCGAGGCGTGGCGACTTCACCCCCGTCATTATCTCCCTCACTCTCGCAAGCCACGGCTCTGCATTTAAAGCGCACATGCAAAGGCGCACGCACACACACACACACACACACACACGCACACACACACACAGACACACACACACACAGACAGACACACACACACAGACACACATACAGACACACACACACACACACACTCACACATAGAAACACACCCACACAGACACACACACAGACACACACACACACAGACACACAGACACACACACAGACACACACACACAGACACACACACAGACACACACACACACAGACACACACACACAGACACACACACACAGACACACACACACAGACACACACACACACAGACACACACACAGACACACCCACACAGACACACACACAGACACACACACACAGATACACACACACACAGACAACACACACAGACACACACACAGACACACACACACAGACACACACACACACACACGGACACACACAGACAGACACACACACAGACACACACACACACACAGACACACACACACACGCACAGACACAAACACACACACACAGACACACACGCAGACACACACACACACACACAGACACAAACATAGACACAAACACAGACACA
>CAUJNA010003229.1:267500-297500 GCA_963377175.1 Effrenium voratum
GAGACATTGTGTGTATATCGTGGGAAAATATTGGGAGGACACTTGGCAAATTGGGAGTAATTTGGGAGAAATGTTGGGGGTAATTGTCCCCCAATTTTGTGGGTAATTTACCCCCAATCTTGTGGGTAATTTACCCCCAATTTTGTGGGTAATTTAGCGCCCAGTTTGTGGGTAATTTACCCCCAATTTGTGGGTAATTTACCCCCAAGTTTGGGACTCGTTATTAACCCCCAATTTTGGAAAATTGGGGGTGAATAATGAGTCCAAAAATTGGGGGTAAATCCCAGGTTTCCCAACGGTATACGAAGATGTACCCCCCAATTTGTGGACTCGTTATTTACCCCCAATTTCCAAAATTGGGGGTAAATAACGAGTCCCAAAGTTGGGGGTAAATTACCCACAAATTGGAAGGTACATTACCGACAACATTGGGGGTACATAACCAACAAAATTGGGGCTAAACTACCCACAAAATTGGGGGTCAATTACACAACAAATGGAGGTAAATTACCCACGAAATGGGGGGGAAACTTTGAGGTAAATTGGTGGTAAAGAGTTACTGCTACAGGCAAGGCTTAAGGCATATCCAACCTCACCGGAGACAGCAATAATGTGAGTTTTCTTTTTTGGGGATGAGGCTGGTACGACATGAACGACATGTGTGTCACAACTATATGGGTTTGTTTGGTGTGCGCTTCCCATCATTGGTTGGTGTCCTCTTGCCCTCCTTGCAAAGACTTGTAACGCCCCCACAAAGGGTTTCGGTTTGATCTATCTTCATGTTTCTGCCCATCTGGGCATTGGCGGACTCACCTCTTGGGGCCGGGCCCAATGACTTGGAAGCGGGTGCGAGAAGCGCCTGGGATGGCTTGTTCCGCTTCTGACCCACTGAGTTCTTAACACGAGATGCTTCTGCTAGAGCCGTTCATTTATAGTGCAATTGATGAACGCGTGTCGCATCAGGCGAACTGCGACAGCTGCCTGCAGGAGCGGAGTGTCCGAGGTCCGCAAGGGCCTGGCATCAAAATAGCAAAGCAACCGTAATCCTCTTGCAATACATGGTTGCACGGTGGGTACACGTGTCAATTCAGCAAAAGCCGGCAGGTATGGACTATGGACCCAAAACAGACATATAACTCCTCTTGAGGGTGGTCCCCTGCTGTTCAGCGTAGCTGGCTTGAACTTTCAAAGCGTCCAATCCAAGAGGTGCCGCTCAAAATGGCGCCCCACTCAAACCGGGCGGACCCGTCACATCCTGCCTCGCCAGCGGGGTAACATGGAATGACCACTTTGGGTACCTGTCAGGACATTGTTTACAAGTATGCTGCATGGTTGGATTTTGGCCTCGTGAGCCGCAGGCCAAGCGAAACCAACCTCGCAGCTTTGCCAAAGAAGAACCAGGCGAGGGCCTCTAGACCTGGAGTGGGGTTGCCGAACATCCACCTCTTCAAACTATGTTCCAGGCACCTTATTCCGGTTCCTCTAGGGGTCCCGAACAAGCTGCTTGGTGCCCACTTTTGCACAACCATGGCTTCGAGTGCGCACTTTGCCGCCAGGCGGAGCAATGTCGTGCTCCGCAGGGATTCCATGGAAACAGCACCGGCCTCGGCACAATGAACAAAAACCAACGTAGCAACTACCAAAGGTCAGCAAGAAATGTCGTACATTTATCAGTCGATCATCAGTGGTTTTTCTCTCCAGCCTGCTTCGCATGCTGACAGGGGGTCGAAGACAAGCCCTCCAAATCATACGCTCTCCGCAGGAGACTCTCCTTTCTCCCGTTTTTAAATCGAGAAGCCCCAGCTGCGATCAGTGCTCAACCACAACAATGATCTCATCTTTGCATGGTTTTGCAGCTGGTTGCTTTATGTTTACCTTGTTGCAATCCCCATTGAACGCGCAAATCACCAAACACAATAAAGGGCTTGATATCTGCACATGTGGGTATTCAATGTACATGTATTTTGTCTGCACAATGTCAAACCACACGCCAATAGGATCATAGGTGGCACGGCATTTGGATGTCGATAAAGCTCATGTCACCTCTTCGCATCGGCAGCAGCAAGGTCCGAACATGGCTTCCAACATGTTCAACATCAGCCTGGAATTTGGGTGGCATGAACCTCAGCTTCAGATTGGCCTTGGGTTCAGGGGTGAGTCTGAACTGGGCTTCTGCTTTCTTGGCTCTTGATTGTTGCAGCTCGGGTTGGCTTAGGGTTTTGGGACGAGTCAAAAGGCCAGCATGCTCGCTGGCTAGCTTGTTTACCTCACAGTTGACCTGGCAAAGTGCTCGCCCGAACAAACCATCGACTCCACCAACAGCTGGCTCAGCAAACAGGAAGCAACTGAAACGCATCAACTTCTCAATCGCGTTTAACACACCGTGCAGAAACAATCCCACGGAAGGTAGCTTGCCGAACCCCCTCTGTGGCGATGTCCATCTCAAGGATGGTACACTTCAGTTGTATCCCCTCGCATTGCAAGGCGTCCAGTCCAAGTTGGCACCCCAGTCGGATACGGCCAACTAGCCGCAATTTGAGTCACGCCTGGTCTAATTTTGGGTCAAACATGATTTTGGCTGCGGCTTCGGCCCGTCTTAGAAAATATTATACAAGGCAACCAATCATATTGGACCTCTCCCTCCGCGAATGGGTGTGTGTTCACTAACGTTCAAGTGGATATGACCTAGACCTATACGGGTGCCGGTCTTCAACTTGGACGCAGAGTCCCCCCGCAGCTTGGCCCATGCCTTTTTCACCGACTCAATCCATCTCCGGCGCCGGGAAGCGCTTTGGGCGCGCCCCGCGCAGCACGTCGGTCCAAATCTTGAGCTCGCCTCACCCGAGGCGAGGAAGCAGCTGCCGAACCGACACTTTCTTGAACCGTGCCATGCGCAGTACGAAAGATCAACAGGTAGTGTTTCGGCGGAGGGTTTACTGGATCTTTCCCAGAACCATTTCCTGAGATGGCCAGTAGAAAAGTAACGAGCAACCCCTGAGATGTGAACAAACAGCCCAACGATCTCTGGAGTAGTGCTCTCCACTCTCTCCATCTTCCAAGGCAAGCTTCCAAGAAATGGCAGCACATTTGTCATCACAAAGATGATGTGAAAGTAGGCGCAGGACGTCCTTAATGTGTGCGGCTGGCTCATCGCTCTCATGCCTCCGAAATTCATGACTTGTCTCTATCTCTCTCTCTCTCTGTCTCTTTCGGATGAGGGATCATCGAGGGCAACTGTACCCCACGCAAACGGATCATCTATGGACGGTATCGAGGCTTGAAACCAGGTGGGAGGGGGCAGGAGGTTTCGCCTCTCTTTGAGTTTGGACTTAGTTAGAGCTTTCCGGCTTAGGCGTTTTAGGTTTGGAGGTGTAGTGCTTACGTTTCGGGTCTTGGGCTTGGAGTTTTCGGATATTGCGGTTGGGTTTTGATTTACGGTTTGGGTTTCAGGTCGACGATCAGGGATTCGCGCTGCCTTCTTGGCTTTCTGGTTTTCGAGATGTGCGCACAGGACCTCCGCAAGACTAGGGGTTAGGGTTTGGGTTAGGGTTTGGGTTGGGTTTGGGTTTTCGGGCCGAGGGTATTGTTTGGGGTTTTAGGTTTGGGGTTTTTAGGTGTAGGGTTCAGCTTTCGGGTTTTAGTTGCGGGGCTTTCCAGTGTTTTGGGGTCCAGTGTTGTCGCTAGGGTTCCTCATTTAAACTGCTTGCGTTCCGGCTCAGTTTGGGGCTTTCAAGATGACAAAACAGGCATGACGAGCGGACCAACAACCCTGAACACCCCAATGATGTGTCGGTTCGATTGGCTGGTCGCACTCCGTGGAGCGCAAGCATGAGGCAATGTGTCGTTAAGCGTCTGCATCAGAAGAAAGAGAAGCAGCACCAGCGCACCTGCCCGCGTAGACGCAGCAGATCAAAGTGGCCATGAGTGAAGCGGGGAGTTTATGTTTGCTTTTTCCTCTTCTTTCCTTCGGGCAACAGCAGGTACCAGCAAACATACACCCTCTTTTAGTTTTGATTCTCAATTCAAATGATCACTTTTAAGGATAGCATGCAGCTTTATCACACCAATTGACGCAACTCTGGGTGATACTGGGTAGGTCTTCCACCTCCTGCTACAAGTTAGGTACGCTTTGCCAGGTGGGACAACTGTCAATGCCAAAAAAGGTCACAAGGATTCTCTGGCCAACCGTTCTTTATTTGTCTGTCTTTGGGTTTTTCAAAGGGAAGCCAAAGGGAAACAATCCGTTTTACAGTTTCCGCCACTTGCATGTCTCCAACTTGCATGTCTCCAAATCCCTTTTCTTTTCAGCTCCCCCCCAAAAAGCTGCAAGCGCAGCTAAAGCGGCCGTTTGTCCCCGCCTCCCCCGTGCAGGACGGCGCCCAGGAAGTTCAGGCCCTCCGATTCACTGCAAACGCTTCCCAAGCAGATTCTGCTTAGACAGCTCTTTCAAGGGAGTTCCTTCTGATTTTTGAAGATGCCTTCAGTGCCGCAGTCGGAAAAGAGCTTCCGTCCCGGCTTCGAGCCTCAGCCTGAAACGTATGCACCGCCGACAGCATGGACACCAACTCGATGACCAAGAAGACCAAGGCAGCTATCCTAGAAACGGCTTTGAATTGACGGCATTTGAGCGCTCACAAGCTTGCACTTTGGTCAACATGCCCCTTTGCCGTCACTAATCTGGGTTTGGTTGAGCTCGTTGAGCAGGATGTCAACTGTTTCGCCCACTTTCTTTGAGGTTTCCCCTGCGCCAGGCTCACGAGTGGTTTAAAATATCCTTTAGTGTCCTTGGCTTAGTTCGGATGTGTGAGTACCAGAACATGTTCTTTACAAGGCTGTCCCCAGATCGCGGATTCTGTTTGATTCGAAACAACAATTTGGATTGAGCTTTCCAATTTTAGGAAGAAGCCGCAGTTCAAAGTTTTGCAGCCTTGCCATAGTCCCTCTGCATCACGCCATCACATCCATGAAGGTGGCAAGAAAAGGGCCAACTAGTACCTGACTAGTACTGATTAAATCGCCCCCTGGTTCCCTTGTTAAAGTGGCAACGAATAGGTGATAATCCAATACAAGGAGAAGTAAGGGACACTTGGCTTGCTACCCAGGCACAGCTCGCCGTGCAGGAGCGACGCTGTCGCCTCGGGTGTGCAAAAGCTCGGTGAGACTTGTGCAGAAAGAACTTAGAGGCGCCTCAGGCGCTTTGGAGGGGTCGTCTCCTGCAAGACACAACCCCTCTTCCCGCAAAAGGGCTGATAACCATCCCCAAATCACCGCCCTACGGCCCGGATGTTTAAAGCCTGGCTGATGAATATGACTTTGCCAGAAAACAAGTGAGCGACACTGCCCAAGTGGCACCTGTCAGGCAAGCAGGGGTTTATTTATTTTTCATTGCACCGATCAACCCTTGGAATGGGAATCTGCGGCAGGGGGGCGCTGGGGCGCGCCTGCCAGGTCTGGCGGCAAGATGCCGAGAGTGCGTCCGCCATGGCACAGGTGCCCTGCCGCACGGAAATACCGGCTGGTGTATGTTTTGGGGGGGTTGTTGAATTCGCTGAAGATTAAGAGGAACCTCAAAAGCTTTGGGAATGATAGGGGAAGGAATCTTGTTTGGAGGAACAGTATACTTGCCCCACCTCGCTTTCCAACTGCGCATCTGAGACACCGTTTCAACAGTCTCAAAGTGGCAGGGCAATCCAAAACTGACATAGATTGCACCCTCAAAAACGAACACAGAAAGACGCACAAAGCACTCTAATATCATTTTTGGAGGGGGGCGGCCTTTTGCGCTTTTCCCATATTGAAAGTCATAGGGGGTCAAACTTCAAGTAAAGAAGGGGATGTTGCAGGGTGTGTGGTGAACAAACTGTGGCTGACATTCATTGCTATTGAATCTTGCTCATTTGCTTCGAAAATGGAGTGCTGCATTCTGATTTTAGCAATCTGGGGTTTGAGGAGAAGCACGAAACGCTCGAAACTCCGATCGGTGGCCTTACGGCAGGCCGGGGGCATCTGCAGTGCCTGGCTCAGGCAATTGGCCGGCAGCGAGAAGAGCACGTGGTCGCCCTCCGCGCTAAGCACCTCAGAAGTGCTCGGGACCCGTCTGGTGCCCAAGGATGGGGCACACGGCATAAACCATACTGCCACCATGTGTTGGATCCATGGAGCTTGCTGAGGTCGTCTTTGGGTGCTTTTTGGGACGACTCAATCGTTGAACAAGCCCTGAGGGCGTGCAATTCGGGCATCAACTTGAACACATGGTCCCGTTGGCTACGTGCAACTGGTACACTCTCGGGAGACGGCGACGACAACCACGACCACGACCACGACCGCGACCGCGACCACGACGTATAGTGCGCTCACATAGCATGTTACTTTGCTTCTGGCTAAAGGAGCATAGGATTGTCAAAGTATTTCATGCTGTCGCTCCGATGAGCCCACATGTTCCAGTGATTCTCAAGACCCCCCGCTCTGGGCCGAAAACTGTGGTGCCTGTCGGGGAATGTTTCGAAACGGCATAGCTGTCCGGAGGGCTTTGTTTTGTCAAACGGGGAGGGTTGTCTTTCGGCAATGAACGGGACCTCGTTGAAACCTGGTTTAGGTCCGCACGTTCACCACCAGCGCCGTGTGCAGGGCCGTCCCCACAAAGCGAGCCTTGCGTTGTGCGATCGGCTGGATCCGTCACCCGCAGTGGTGAAACCTGCCAAAGTTTTCCATTCACGAAAACTGGCTAACCTTTAGGGAGCTATGTCAAAGGGAAAGCAAAAGGAAACCGAAGCGCATTTTTCTGGGGCACCCGCAGTTAGAGACAAGCCCAAATGGCCTGCCAAAGGTGGAAGGTTCGCCAAGTGGGAAATTGCAACTCCTTCTGCTTGCCCAGCTCCAGATCTTCCACAGTTGGGGGGGGAACCAACACAACTACAGCCAAATGCCGCAAAGCGGCTGCCAGGTACTCCTGGTTCTGGCATTCCATGACTCCCAGCCGTCGGCCGGGTCCAAGGGTCCAGAGTGCAAGTTCTGAGGCTACAGGGCACTGGTTGCCCAGAGTCGCATCTGCTTTGTGGCAACAAACGTTTCTGAGTTTGGATTGAAATTCGAAGGTCACTTTGATGCAAAGTGTGATCGCTCTCGTGATTGCAGAGTATTTTCTTGTGCACTGAATTAGCTGCGGGTAGCCAAGCCAAGCTCCATGCCGCCCGGATAGCCGTCGCTCGGCTAGCTTAAAAGTCTTGGGCTGGAAACTGACATGGAGCCAAAACAATAATACAAACCACCAACCGTTCACGGTTACAGGAAATTCCGATGGCACAACTCACTGTTCATTCCCAGCTATCTCACATGAGATTGTGCCATCTACCTTCACAGTGGCAAGTCCCAGATTTTCCGGTTGCCTAAATGACTTCAACCGAGTTCGTTCCAATTCCATCGCTGAGCCCAGCTCCCAACGCCAAAGCTGGTGCAAGGCGCCCTCCGTCTCAGGGCCTGGAGCGTCACCCGGCCCTCAATTCACTTTGGAGAGGCCGATTCCTTTGACTCGTTTTCCTGTTGGCCACCTGAAGTCTGCAACTGCCCCTGTACAGGCTAAGGAAAACTCCCTTCCCACATGCTTCACAAAAGAAGAGGCCAGTGAGTGCTGGAATTGGTCAGCGACGTGGGCAGGCTTGTTGGTTTCCTAAAAGGACAACTCACATGGAATCGGCAACTCCCCCATGACATAAGCCAGCCAGTAAGACCATGGCCAACGATCCCAATGCGCCAAGATCGTCAAACAAGAAAATGGACCAACCCGCGCCAAGATCGGGCCAGCCCCGCCTCCTGCAGCCTCAAGCCCCGCCAGCAGCTTCTGCGCCGCCGCAGGCGCCAGGCGGCACCTCGCCAGAAACCCGCATGGGGCAAAGTTCACCCATTGCCCTCAAGGGAAAAACTATCCGCTCTGGAATGAGGCAGTGACTTTCCTGCAAA
Source organism: Effrenium voratum (assembly GCA_963377175.1). Taxonomy (NCBI): domain Eukaryota; class Dinophyceae; order Suessiales; family Symbiodiniaceae; genus Effrenium; species Effrenium voratum. Next base: position 275,457 of record CAUJNA010003229.1, read on the forward strand.
AGGGGTGAACAGAAAAACAACTCACTCCCTCTACTCCAGTGTAGCGGAATCGAGGCCGGACCTTTCTTTTGATTTCCCCGCAACAAATTGCGGACAGCAAGGGAAACCTGGCAGCGGGAAACCTGACCGGCCCAAGGAGTTTTCCATAGCTGGTTGCCCTGCGAGTCCTTTGTGGAACCATCGCGAGCCGCCCGACAAAGGGCAACCCCGTCATTGCCCCGAATGTCAAACCAACGTGGCTCCAATTGTTCTTTCATGATCCGTGCCATGGACCTTGGCTCCAAGCTGAGCTCAACATCCATGGGTCAGCCAGTACTGCCCTCTCCTTCACACCATGTTCTTTCGCCAACAAGCACTGAACTCTTGAAAGAATCGGGGTGGTGGGGTCATCCGCGCATTCAATCTTGGAGTCATTCGCGCATTCAATCCCGCAGGGTCATCTGCGCACGCAATCTTGGAGTCATTCGCGCATTCAATCCCGGAAGTGCCCACCACAGCAGAGGGTTTGGGGGCTGGGGTTTGGGTTTGGGGTTGGCTTACATCACTTTAGGTTTTTTGGGTTTGGGGTTTAGGCTTTTGGGTTTGGCTTTAGGATTTAGGCTTTTGGGCTTGGCTCTCATCACTTTAGGTTTTAGGTTACTGTAGGGTTTAGGCTTTTGGGTTTGGCTTTAGGATTTAGGCTTTTGGGCTTGGCTCGCATCACTTTAGGTTTTAGGTTACTGTAGGCTTTAGGGTTGTGGATTTGGGCTTAGGGTTTAGGCTCTTGGGTTTGGCTTGCATGACTTTAGGTTTTAGGTTACTGTACGTTTCAGGGTTCTGGGTTTGGGTTTAAGGTTTAGGCTTTTGGGTTTGGCTCACATCACTCTAGGTTTTGGGTTTTGGGTTTAGGCTTTTGGGTTTGGCTTTAGGATTTAGGCTTTTGGGCTTGGCTCGCATCACTTTAGGTTTTAGGTTACTGTAGGGTTTAGGCTTTTGGGTTTGGTTTTAGGATTTAGGCTCTTGGGCTTGGCTCGCATCACTTTAGGTTTTAGGTTACTGTAGGCTTTAGGGTTGTGGATTTGGGTTTAGGGTTTAGGCTCTTGGGTTTGGCTTGCATCACTTTAGGTTTTAGGTTACCGTACGTTTTAGGGTTCTGGGTTTGGTTTTAAGGTTTAGGCTTTTGGGTTTGGCTCACATCACTCTAGGTTTTGGGTTTTGGGTTTAGGCTTTTGGGTTTGGCTTTAGGATTTAGGCTGTTGGGCTTGGCTCGCATCACTTTAGGTTTTAGGTTACTGTAGGGTTTAGGCTTTTGGGTTTGGTTTTAGGATTTAGGCTTTTGGGCTTGGCTCGCATCACTTTAGGTTTTAGGTTACTGTAGGCTTTAGGGTTGTGGATTTGGGCTTAGGGTTTAGGCTCTTGGGTTTGGCTTGCATCACTTTAGGTTTTAGGTTACTGTACGTTTTAGGGTTCTGGGTTTGGGTTTAAGGTTTAGGCTTTTGGGTTTGGCTCACATCACTCTAGGTTTTAGGTTACTGTAGGTTTTAGGCTTTTGGGTTTGGCTTTAGGATTTAGGCTTTTGGTCTTGGCTCGTATCACTGTAGGTTTTGGGTTTTGGGTTTAGGCTTTTGGGTTTGGCTTTAGGATTTAGGCTTTTGGGCTTGGCTCGCATCACTTTAGGTTTTAGGTTACTGTAGGGTTTAGGCTTTTGGGTTTGGTTTTAGGATTTAGGCTCTTGGGCTTGGCTCGCATCACTTTAGGTTTTAGGTTACTGTAGGCTTTAGGGTTGTGGATTTGGGTTTAGGGTTTAGGCTCTTGGGTTTGGCTTGCATCACTTTAGGTTTTAGGTTACCGTACGTTTTAGGGTTCTGGGTTTGGTTTTAAGGTTTAGGCTTTTGGGTTTGGCTCACATCACTCTAGGTTTTAGGTTACTGTAGGTTTTAGGCTTTTGGGTTTGGCTTTAGGATTTAGGCTTTTGGGCTTGGCTCGCATCACTTTAGATTTTAGGTTACTGTAGGGTTTAGGCTTTTGGGTTTGGCTTTAGGATTTAGGCTTTTGGGCTTGGCTCGCATCACTTTAGGTTTTAGGTTACTGTAGGGTTTAGGCTTTTGGGTTTGGCTTTAGGATTTAGGCTTTTGGGCTTGGCTCGCATCACTTTAGGTTTTAGGTTACTGTAGGCTTTAGGGTTGTGGATTTGGGCTTAGGGTTTAGGCTCTTGGGTTTGGCTTGCATGACTTTAGGTTTTAGGTTACTGTACGTTTCAGGGTTCTGGGTTTGGGTTTAAGGTTTTGGCTTTTGGGTTTGGCTCACATCACTCTAGGTTTTGGGTTTTGGGTTTGGCTTTAGGATTTAGGCTTTTGGGCTTGGCTCGCATCACTTTAGGTTTTAGGTTACTGTAGGGTTTAGGCTTTTGGGTTTGGTTTTAGGATTTAGGCTCTTGGGCTTGGCTCGCATCACTTTATGGGCTGAGTCCGCTTTTTGGCAATCTCCTGCAAACAAGCGGCGGCGGACAAACTGCAACTGTAACAGCTTTACTTCTTACCCAGCTGATGTTAGGCTGTCACAACCAAACACACTCCCAAACCGCTGCAAACGGCTTTGAGCAACACAATAAAACAAAAACATGGGTGCGGTTGGCCTGGAGAAGCTGCTCAATGCGGAAACTCTGCTTTGCCAAGAGATACTCGCGGATCAATTTCTTCGTGGGTACAGTCAGCCCGTGCGCTTCTTTCTGCGAGCGCGTCCTCGGCAATAATTCACACTGAGGATGGCGAACCAACTAGCTGAAACGATAAACATATGCAAGGAAGGCGACCTCCCGAAAGTGCAGCTGCAGTAACTGGCGATGGGAACACACGAAACTGCATTCATGTTAAAATTATCCCGGCAAGAGACCCCAAATAATTAGTATTGGGTTCAATTTGACGACGGGTGGCCCGGAAGCGTCGAAAGACGTTAAATAGACCCTGACACCTCGCCCACTGCAGATGAGAAGCAAGCGTAAATCTACACATCAGTGTCCCTTCGTAGCTTCTGCAAGTTCTGATGAGCAAGCTTGGCATCGCGCTTCGAACAACCTATCCTGTCAACTTCTCTTGCGCGCAACGCTGTGCTTTGACTACTTTTCGTAAAAAAAAATGCGATTTTCAAGCCAGAGCCGCAGCTGCAGGAATGGACTTCGAGCACTATTTTTGTACTTTAAACTTGCGACGTTGCAGCCGGAGCTCTCTGAAAGCTCTTCGCGCACTATTTTTGTACTTAAAACTTGTGATTTTGTAGCCGGAGCTGCGGGAGTGCGCTTCGCCTTTGGCGCGAGGCTTCATCAAAAACACAGCGCGAACCTCACACGCACCAGCGCGTACCCACGTCCCTGCCAGCAAAAAATGCATTTTTGCTTCAAAAAAAAAGCGTTTGGCACGAGGCTTCCTCAAAAAACATAGCGCGAACCTTCCAACTGTTTCCTGCCAGCAAAAAAAATGCGAACGGCACCATAACGGGACGCACGCGTCAGCCCGCGCCTCCATTTCGCGCGAGTCAGTCGCGGCGAAGACAACTTTCTGCGCACAGGGCCAGCGATTTGAGCGCGAACCTCGATCTAAGCCGGCCTTAACTCTTACCGTCAGAACCCCTGCGTGTAAACAACATCTGCGGAAAAAACAAGATGCACGCCAGTGCTGCCAAAACTCTTGCTGAAATCTGTATGACAAGATGTGGGCGTGGCCCTGATGGAAAGCGATCTCTGAGATGGGAAATACGATGCCCAGCCGCACCACGTGCACTTACTGCACGTCATACACCAAAACTTCCAGTCCATCGTCCCACTAGATCGCTTCCTCTTGCTCGTGGACACACGCACGTATTGCTCCTCTGTACAAGCAAACGCGGAGATCTTGCTGCCCACCTGCTTTTCCGTCCACGGGTCGCCGTCGTGCGCGACCGTGGACTTCACCGTGTAGATGTCTTTTTTGGACTTCACCGTGGACTTCACCGTCGCAGCGGCTGCGGATGGCCGCTTGAAGGCGGCAGGTCGCTTCATGATGGAGGATCCATGGACAGAGCTATCGCCGAGCTGCGCCCATCACATCTCAGTCGGTTTATTAACCCTGGGTCAACATTAAAGGCATCAGGCAGAATAATTTCCTTCTGGAACCTGTAAAGTCGATGGAGGGGACATCTGGCACCACTGACTGACCACACCGAATCCCATTAGAACACACATGCTCAAGTGTGAAGATTTCCTTCAGATATGGTCCACAGGGCAGCAAGTTATTGGCTTGATTTGAGCCACGGACATGTTGTTTCTCCTCAAAACGACATTTGAACATTGGGTGGACCTCTGGCTAACCGCCGACAAAGAACACGTTCCAAGAAGCATGCACACTTATCACGACACATGTGACCACACATCGAGTCCATTATCATGCCTGTGAGCCCAAAAAACAATGAATGCAAAAACGACCCCAGGATGGAATGCACAGACGACACCAGGATTGAATGCACAGACGACCCCGTGACCCGTAGTCAGGCCATGCGTTTTCACTTGGAGGAACCAGCACACCTCGCCTGGATGACGCAGGCTCGGCTCCTGCGATGAAACCAGTCATCGGACTAACGTGGTTCACTGACATGGCGGTGTGTCGAATCTAGGCGCCCCCCCCTTGAAAATGGTGTCAAAGGCCAACCATCATGAAACCTGCTGTTTAGAGCCTCAACTTTTGGCACGCTTGGGGTGATCCTCGACCCTGCAAATGGCTGGAAAAGCATATTTTACCAACAAGTCTCAAAGTCAACGGATAACAAAGGTACAACCAATGCCCTGACCTCACGCTTCAGCCCCAGGCAACAAAGGGACATGGGAAGCTTGGGAAACCCGCAGGTATACCAATGGGTCTCATAGTGCACGGCCTGCGGTGCTGCTGGTCGATGTCCCGAGGCTGAGAGATGCCCTGCAGGGCGATCGTCAAAAGCAGACTGGCTGGGGCAACCAAATGAAAGGCCATCGCAACACTCAGAATGCGCGACCAAAAGACAGAAGATATTGTCACAAGTCATGCGTTGTCCAACATGCAACGGGTGACATGGAGAGCCGCCTCGTATCCGGCAGCACGGCCAAATCCAAGGACACCTGCCAGGCGAGCCCTCTGATTTACAGATGGAGCATGCGACCATCTGCGCGGTGCTTGTAAACTTGGCACTGTCCCAGGCTTCTCTGCTATTTCCTGTGTGGCACATACCCAATCTGTATTTTCTTGTCCCATCCTCCGTGTGCCTTTCCCTCAATTTTGATCCACTTGCGCCGCTTCCGGCTGCCTCTTCTGGCCCCAGGCCCCGCTCGTCGATGCGTTCAGCCAACAACAGCGGCCTCAGGCAAAGAGGCTGCCCCTCTCTGAATGGTCTGAAGGGGGATTTACAGCGGATGGGTTTCAGATTGGTTTCAGGTTGGCAAATGCCAAGCTGAGCAAACCTGGACGACTCCCCTTGAAATCCTCGAGCCTTTTGGAGTATATCAGACAAAGTGTGCTTCGGTTTTAGGGAACCTGTTGCATGCTGACCTTGAACACCCTCCAGAAGCAGAACCAAAATTACGGGCCCAGCCCCCCTGAATAATCTATTGCTGGATTCATTCAAAGTGACTTCTTAGCAGTACCAACTCTAGATGGTGGCTGAAAGGGAAACAACACCCCAAAGAACCCCTCAGCATGGAGCTAGTATTCCGGTATTTCCGAGGGCCTAGCTCGTAGCCGTCCGCCGCCGTGCCACTGCCTTGGAGTGCGTCGCTGCAGCCCACTCAGAGACCGGCGGAAGTCAAATTGAGGCATCCATCCTTCGGCGTGCCGGCGAGTTTCCCTGAAGTCACCCCACATGCCCGGAACAGTGAATAGTGAAGAACAAAGCAATGCGAGCACTTGTCACCCATTTTTTGGGGTAGCTGCCAGCTTTACACACAAGGCTCAAAGCAAGGCATGAATCACACCGCAAGACCGTATCGTCGGCAACAAACAGGCAATCCAAGCTCAGATCACATTTTGGAACGCCTCGTCAAAGCGGAACAGCCAGCTTGCCAGTGCCGCAAAAGAAACCAACTAGCCGAACAGGGCCTCAGCACCTCAGCCTGAAACCGAGCTCGGGTCAGTCTGCGAGCAACCCGTCTTGTCAGAATCCAATAGCAAATCTCAAACCATGGGCGACGCTGAGACTCTGCAGCTCCTCTCATGGCAGGCGAACCGAACACGTTAATCCGTGGCGGATCCAACATATCCGGAAAGGAGGACTTAAGAATCCACTATTCAAAGGTTGACGGGATGAAGGATTTGATCCATACCAGGATGCATTCGGGGAACCCTGTAACAAATAATGTACCATATCAGGGGGCATACCAGGAAGCATCTTGGGCATATTACATGGAGCAAAGCCATAGTGGTACCGATGTAAGAAACCACAACTTGGTCCAAGTGCCCGGCGGAGGACCAAACGCAGCGCCTGACACATGGCTTCGGTTTCCATTTTCTCTCCCTTTGACATACCCCACAAAGGGACGGCTTGAACAAAAAGACAAACTCCCAACGTCTTATATCTGAAACCATGAGATCTCAGGGGGCAAGCGGCCACGTGGAATCTGCTTTGAAATCCGGCAAGTATGCTCTTGCCAGGCGTGATCACTTTACTTTGTGGACGGAAAGAAAATCAGTGCAAAGAATCTGGCCACCTTTTTGACTTCCTTAGAATGCACTCACTTGAGGACTCTCCCAATATTTGGGATTGGCCAACCGAAGGCGCAGCCGCTGCAGCTTCGCTGTGTACATAGGAGGGCCACCGGATCAAGCAAACGTGGGCGCAGCGAAAACACTTCAATACTTTGAAATACTTTGAAATGGCTTGAAACTCGAAGTCCATAACAAGCTGAAATCCTTGCGCAGGTTGCCCTCCAAAGTGAGACAAGTCGGCCAGATCAAATGTATCGGATCGGATAATGGGTCACATCCCCGCCGTCCACTTTGTGCTTCTTGCTGAGCACCCGCCAAAACCTGGCTCAGAGTCAGTTCTTTTCACGAGACCCGCGCTCCAATCGACGCTTTCAGCCAAGCAGCCGATGGTAAAACCTGCAGTTCGGGCAAGTTGCTTCACTGTCTCAAGCCTGCAATCTCAAAATCTGAAGGCGCCGAGCAATCCTTCAGAGAAGTGGAAATTGAGGCAAAGCGAGCAATCCCTTCCCCCGTGCGTGGAGATCCGTGGAGCTCTCGAGCTCCAAACAGGCTCTTTTTGGGCGAGCTGCTCGACCTCGCGCGTCAGCTCCGCCCTGAGCGTTGAATACGCGAGCCAACGACCCTCACATCCGAAGCTAGGCTTAAGATTTAAGCTTGATCCAGATCGACACCAGACCCTGGAGGGCTGCCGAGGAGCGTGGGGTCTGCTCCCGAGGATGAGTTGCTGGCGCTCAAATGAGACTTCCTGAGCACTGCGCCGCTCGGACACCCAACCAAGTGCATTTCCGTTTTGGATCATCCTCGGGGACTAAAAAACAGGATTCGGTAACCGCAGGTGTTCCTGTTTGGCAAACAGCTGCAGTGCAGGGTGTGTCCTGTAAAAGGGCTTTTCTCAAAGGATGCTTCAGTGCAACGTGTGCGTGTGTGTCTGTGTGTGTGTGTGCCTGTGTGTGTGTGTGTGTGTGTGTGTGTGTGTGTGTGTGTGTGTGTGTGTGTGTGTGTGTGTGTGTGTGTGTGTGTGTGTGTGTGTGTGTGTGTGTGTGTGTGTGTGTGTGTGTGTGTGTGTGTGTGTGGGGGTTGTGTGTTGTGTGTTGCGTGTTGCGTGTTGTGTGTGTGTGGTGTTGTGTTGTGTTGTGCTGTGCTGTGTTGTGTTGTGCCGTGCCGTGCCGTGCGTGCGTGGGTGTGTGTGTGTGTGTGTCTGTATCCGGTCGTGATTGGCCTTGATCATTTGGCAAAGGTGCTTCTGTGCAGTGAATGCGCTCTGTGGCAGGGGATGGCTCAAGAATCGGCCCATTGCTAGATCGTAGTTGCTTGAGTCGCAATTTCTGAATTGCCCGTTGGATGGCTTGGTCAGCCTTACAAGGAAAGCAACAGCAAACCAACAATGGGATGGTTCGACTTGTGCGAGCGCTGATCTGCCGAAAGCTCAAACTCGCAAAACAAATATTCCGGACAGCAAACAAAATGATTTCAACGGAGATTTGTCTGTCAACGGCCCTCAATGGCACGTGGGAAACCAAAGGAATCCATGCCACGTTTCCTTGGTTGCTTTCTGCTCTTGGCAAAAAGTTAAAGTCCAAACGTCCAAGCAAAATGCAAAGTTTCCCAGATCCTTTGGGTCACTCCGGAAAAGCTTGAACTTGGCCTTCGGCAAGCGGCAGGTACCGAAATGACCCGGTGCAGTTTTGGCAAATCCTCGCCATGTTGTCCTGAAGCTTCTCGAGAAGACAGCTGTATGCAACGGGCTGTTATTTTTGCTCAGGGTTGCTAGAATTGCCCGCTTCGATACCAATTAAGGTCCTAATTTCTCTCTCCCTGACAAGCGAACCCTTGTTCCCACATCTGGCATAGGAAGCTTCCACCCTGCACTCCTCGATGTTCATGGCAAGCCGCATGTTGTCCAAAGGTCCTGAGTACAAACATCCCGAATCTCCTGTGGATGTTTGTTCAGATGAACCACATAGAGGTGTCAAAACCAAGGCACCCTGGTGACAGTTTGTGCCTCTTGGGATCCCATAATTCGGACAATCCCCTGGATGTAAGGATTGTTTTCAGGATAGTCGCTAGTGGTGTCTTGAGCACCACAGCCTGTCCGTGCATTGTTCGCTTCATCGGAATCCTTCAGCGCCAAACAAACAAATGTTTGGACCGTGGCACATGACAGCTGCGGGGCCCCAAGAAAATATTGGCTTTTGGCTTCTTTCCAACATGGTTTTGAAGGTTCCTCATATGAATGTGAATTTCAATCAGAAACCGTTTGGTGGACCTCATTTACACGGCGGATATTGTGTCCACTAATCACCTTTGAGAAGATGCACAACTCTTAGTGCTGAACGTGAATCTTCACATGATAGCCGTTTTTGTGCGCCGCAATGGCAAAGGCCGAGGAGAAGGTGGCCCGGGAACTCCTGATGGGCAAGGACCGGAGCCGCTGCCGCTGATGGACGTGGGCCAGGCGGAGGACGCTGGGACCACGGAGGCGGAGGGGCAGGAAGCCCGAAGCGAAGAGAGAGGCCGGTCTGGGCCTGCGAATGGATCGCCGGCGGATGCCCGCGGGTTGGAGCTCATCGGCCAGGAGGTGGCGGTGCTGCAGAACATGGACGCGAGCAGAACCCCGGCGGCGAAGGGATCGGAGGGCACGATGATGCCGAGGAGATTGTGGTCTACGGCGGCGGCATCAGCGCAGAGAAATCCGTGGGCTGCAGCAGGCGAACAGAGGGGCGGAGAAGGTCAAGATCCTGCAAAACAACCGCAATGGGGTGGAGGACCGCAGGGTGACCCGGTGATCTATGGGCCACTCTTCACGCCGGAGCAGCTGGAGTACCTGGAGAGGTGGGATAGGCCGGGCGGACTGGTGAATCTGGGTGGCAAGCAAGCCGCAGAGCCGAGTCTGAGAAGGCCGGACTTTCTGGAACTTGAGGACGGAGCACTTCGGGCGGGACAAGCTGAAGGCGCGCGACCAGTGCCACGGCCCGATCGGATGCAGGAGTACCTCATGATGGAGATCCAGAGGCTTCGAGCGGAAAATGACAAGCTCAGGAAGGGCAACCAGTCGGAGGAGACCTACGCGACACCGGACATGGAGGTGGAGAAGCGAGATGTTGGACGAGTACCTGATCAGGGACATCGCGAAGGCAAACCTGGAGAACGAGGTCAAGGGCAAGCGGCGGAGTCTTCGGAGGAGCTGATCAGGGAAGATCAACCTCAAGATGGAAATGCGCACCTCAACCTCATCCTGAAGCTCATGGAGGGCATGCAGCAGATTCAAAAGAAGATCTTGGATAATGGTCATGGAGGCGATGAGGTGAACGCGGAGGTGGTGAAGTCGGCGGTGGATTTGCCGATGCTGCCTGAGCTGAGCGCGGACACTGGTCCGATCGACCTTCAGGACTGGCTCACTATGGTGGGCCCGGTGATGGCGGATCTCTCTGACACCAGTCAGGAGTGGTGGGAGCTGATGCTCAAGCACACGAAGAGCTGGTACGACAAGTACATGACGGAGCCCCCACTACAACGGCTGTTGTTGACTCCGACAGCCCCCATGGAGGTGAGCAATTGGAAATGGAGAAGGGTGGAGCGCCGCGCGGTGACGTTGCTCATGAAGGCCCTGCCAGACCAGGTCAAGGAGGAGCTGATCGCGACCAAGAGCTTGGATGTGTTCTCCTTGGTGTGCAGATTGACGCTGCTGTACCAGCCAGGAGTGGCAGAGAGGTTGTCGATCCTCAAGAACTTGGAGCAGCCGCAGGAGGCGACGACCATTCAGGCGGCGATTCAGGGGATCAGGAGGTGGCTGAGGTGGAAGCGAAGAGCGGAAGAAATCGGGGTTTCCTTGCCAGACCCTTCGGTCCTGAGCAGAGGATTGCACAGGCTCACCAAGAAGGTGCTGGAGGGCAACAAAGACCTGAGCTTCAAGATCAGCCTGGCCAGATGGACCCTACAGGTGGACACCGTGCCCAACTACGGCACGATCAGCACCTACTGTGAGCACCTCTTGTCGGAGCTTGAGCAGCTGGTGCACACCGAGAAGAAGATGATCAAGGCCCCGGACTATGACGGAAAGATCAAGAAAGTCGAGGGAGCCGGAACAGCGTATGGAGGCGGAGGTGGAAAAGGCTGGGAAGGGCGGTCTCCTAAGAAAGAAGGGGACGTGCGAGAAAAGAAGCCCTGCCGGTACTACCTCACGGATGCTGGATGTCGGAGAGGGTGGCAATGTACGTTTAGCCACGAGGCCAGAGACGAGAAGAACCGGTGCTACGAGTGTGGAGCGGTGGATCACTACCGCAAGGACTGCCCGAGGAAGCAGCAGGACAAGGAGGGTGGCAACCGGGCCGAGAAATCACCCAGCAAGATTGCTAAGGTAACGGAGATGGATGATGAAGAGAGTGGTCACCGAGGAGAAGATCAAACCGAATCCTCGGGGGCGGCATCGTCAACGGCGAAGGGGAACGCGAAGAACGCCAAGGACTCCAAGGAAGGAGACGGGCATCGGTGCTGGAAGAGGCCGGGAAGATGCTTGGATCCCTCAACATCAAGGCGGCTACTTCGACGGGGCGTGACAGAGATGTGAGGCTCAACGACTTGCAGAAGCAGCTGGACCAGATGAAGAGGTTGAGAGCCTTGAGGTTTGTGAAGGTGTCAAAGATTGACTACCTGCCGGAGTACGGGTTGCTGGACTCGGGGGCGACGCACGCTATGCGAGGAGTATGTGAAGCAGATGATTGGCAGAGCCTTGAGGAGATCCAGGTCGAGCTGGCGGGTGGGGAGAAGAAGCTGCTGAGGATGACAGCAGGGAAGGTGATCGTCCATGAGGATGACAGAGTGCAGCCTATTGTCCCTCTTGGGATGCTGGTCGAGAAGTTGGGCTGTGAGGTGAGATGGAGCAGGAAGGGGGCTTGCCAATTGAGGCATCCGGTGATGGGTGAGATTCAGGTCCGGATGAACGCGGGATGCCCCGAGGTGGAGAAGGAGGTTGCGTTGATCCTCATCAGCGCTCTGGAGGAGCTGGAGGTGGGAGAGAGTGCAACGGTGAAAAAGATAAACGAGGAGAGCCTGGTGTTGAACCTGGCAAGAAAGGAGGAGGTCTTCAAGGGCGTCCCGGTGGAGATCATGGAAAAGGTGGTGGTACCCCCAGCAAAGGATTTGAGCGGAATACCGCTGAATCGATCCCGGAGGAGGAAGCTCTTGGATGGCTTCGTGCTGCACCTCTACGCGGGGGAGGATGACGGCTACACGTTGGGAAGAGCGCTCAGGGAGGTCGGCGGGGACAAGACTCGCTTGGTAGAAATCGATGTGAAGCGAGGACCTCGGCATGACATGATGGAGGACGAGCTCTACGCCTCCTTGATGCACGCAGCGAGGAACGGCCTGATCTTGGGAGTGGTTGGGGGTCCGAACTGCAGGACGAGAAGCGTGTTGCGGCACTATCCTCTTCCGGCAGGCCGGCCAAGGCCAGTGAGGAGCTCGGACCCGGAGCACTGGTTTGGGTTGCCGAAGCTGGATCCGGAGGAGAGGACACAGGTGTGGGAGGACGACGTGCTTCTGTACCGCATGGTGATGATCTTCTGTGCGGCGGAGGAGGGTCGGAAGCGATGTGGATCCTGCAGCTCTGCGAAGAAGCGGGTGGCTTTCCTTCTGGAGCAGCCGGAGGCTCCGGGCTACATGGAGTGTGGGTCCTGGTAAAAAACGGACAGCTATCAAAGGCTGAGAGATGATCATGGGTTGGTGGAGTGCCGATTCCGGCAAGCTACGACGGCACGGACGAGGAGTGAAGCGCCGGTGAAGTCATCGGCGGATCTGTCGAGATGGGCCCCAGGCATGATGAGGGAGGTTGCCCGGGCGGTGCAGGAGGAGGTGTTCGGGAAGCCAGCGAGAAATTGCAAACTTGTCAGGAGGCGTCTGCTCGGGGAAGGAGGCATTGCAAAATTGCCTATCCGGAGGCGGCGGTGTTGAGCTTGGACCTCAGCGGTCCGTTTCGGCCTGGCAAGGACATCAACGATGCCACGGTTAGCTACTTCCTCATCGGAACGTACACCTGGCCGGTAGAGGAGGAACAAGGCGAGCCGTTCCCCATGGAGGAGAAGGACAAGGAAGTGAACAGATGATCTCCCGGTGGTCGAGGAGGGCATCCAAGAAGAAGAAAGAGCGGAGGAGCTCGAACAAGGAGAACCAGATCGACGAGATGACCACGGTGAAAGGAGGGGCGATGAGGAGATTGCCAGGGAAGAGTGTGGAGAGCCAAAACCACTCAAGGTCATCGTGAAGGTGATCCCGCTGCCGAACAAGAAGGCGAAAACGGTACATCCAGTTGAAAAGGCAGGGATATCCTGTTCAGCGTCTTCATTCGGATCGCGGGAAGGAGTTCCTCAATCATGAACTTCGGAGATGGTGTCTGGTGAGGGAGGTGACCAAAACCACGACCAGCGCGGACTCCCCTCAGGAGAACGGAAGGGCCGAAGCCTGCATCGCTAGCTTGAAAAGCAGGGTGAGAAGGTTGCTTCGAGGAGCCGATATGGAGGTGAAGTTCTGGCCCATGGCGGCGAGGTACGCGGTGGTGGCGGAAGAAAAAAGGATGAAAGGAGAAAGGATGGTGGCGGCGTTTGGGGAGGAGGTTTGGGTCCCGAAGAGGTCGTGGAAGAAACTAAGGGATCCATTCGGTCCAACTCATGAGAAGGCGCGTTACCTGGCGGAGATCCCAGAGGTGACGAAGGGGCATGGAATCCTTCGAGAAGATGGCAAGGTGGAGGTGGTGTCCAAAGTGATCACCGGGGTGAGAGAGCCTCGAGATGCAGAGCGAGTGGATGCCATCGACGACCATCGAGTCAGGAGGAGAATAAGAGGAAAAAGAGCTGCAGAAGAAAGAGACGAGGAACGAAGAAGGCTGGAAGTGCTTAGGCAGGTTCTTCATGAGGAGCAGCTAGCGGTGGAAAAAGATGAAGGAGAAGTGCTTGGAGTTACGGCCGTGAAGGTCCGGGAGTTGCAAAAGGAAGAGAAGTTGATTGAGGAGCTTCCGGGCGCGGAGGAACGGCAGGTTCTGCAAACCAGGATGGTGGGACAGGCGGAAGTGATGAAGAATCGTGAGGAGTGGCTGCCCGCAATCAAGGCCGAGATGCAGTCGCTGCTGGAAGAGAAGAAAGCGGTGAGGATCGTGAGCCAAGGCGAAGCCAAGGCCATGATGGAGGATCCCAAGATCAAGGTGGAGGTGATGCCTGGAAAGATGGTGACCACCATCAAGGCGCCAGCCGGGAAGAAGAAATGTGGGTTGGTGATATGTGGAAATTATGCAGAGGGTGGTGGAAAGGACCAGGAGGAGTCGCTTTATGCAGGTGGCTCAGATGCCATGTCGATTCGGACCGCTACAAAATATGCCGCAGAGGGAGGGTGGGCTGGCATGGTCTTGGACATCAAGACCGCTTTCCTCAACGCCCCCCTGCAGTCGGCGATGAAGGAGGGCCAGGGCACCAAGGTGGTCTTGATGAGGCCGCCAGCGATTTTGGTGCAGCTTGGGCTGTGTCGGCGAGATGAGTTCTGGGCGGTGGAACGAGCTCTATATGGACTCAGAGAATCGCTGAAGCGGTGGGCCAACTTCAGAGATGAGCGTGTCCGCGACATGGAGTGGAAGAAAGATGGAAGAGTCTTCTGGATGGATCAGTCGATCGCAGATCCCAACGTCTGGAAGGTTCTCTCGATGGTGGATGACGGTGAGGAGGTGAACACTGGAAAAGCTACGACGGGGAGTTCCTCTACGGCAAGATCGGGAGGAGCTGAGAAGAGCACGCATCTTGAGGGCGTAGTTGTGGTCTACGTGGATGACATTTTGGCATATGGAGAAGGAGAGCTGCTCGAGGACTTTGCCCGCGAGATAAGCGCAATGTGGGAGACGAGTCAGACGGAGAAGATTGAGGGCACCAAGGTCCGCTTTTGCGGAATGGAGATATCAAGGACCGCGAGAGGGTTCTACTTGGGGCAGGACTACATCCAGGAGGTCCTCAATAGGAATGGTGGTGGTGGCCATGGCTCTGCTTTGCCAATCACTCGAGAGATGACAGAACTTCCGGAGGAGGAAAACGTTCAGGCCGGGGATGTTCAGGCGGCGCAAAGGGCCGTGGGAGAGATCCTCTGGCTGACCACCAAGACGAGGCCAGACCTGATGTACGTCACAAGCAGAATGTCATCGGCGGTGACGAAGGCGCCGAAGTGGGTGTTGCAGCTGGCGGGCCAGGTTTGGAAGTACCTTCAGAGGACAAAGGAAGTTGGACTATGGCTGGAAGCAGATGTGGGCACCGGTGAGTCCGGCCTGGAGGAGAGAAGAATTGAGGTCTTCACGGATGCGTCCTTCTCGCCGGGTGGTGGTCTTAGCCATGGTTCTGTGGCCGTGCTTTGGAATGGTGGGGCCATTGCGTGGAGAAGTTCGAGGCAGAGCTTTCCTACCATGAGCACGGCGGAGTCCGAGTTGGCAGAGTGTCTGCAGGGCATCGTGATGGGCGAAAGCGTGGAGGCACTCGTGGCCGAGATTGAAGAGGCGGCGGGTAACTACTACGTGAGGCAACTGCTGACGGACAGCTCGTCTGCGATGGCGATAGCTTCGGAGGGGAGCGGGAGCTGGAGAACAAGGCACCTGAGAGTGAGAGCCTTCAATCTCAGATGGAGGTTGGAAGATCAGAGCTGGAGCATGCACCACGTTCCTGGTATCCGCATGCTGGCCGACATGGGCACGAAGTCACTCAGTGGAAAAAGGATGGAAGAGCTGAGGGCTCTATGGAAGCTGGAGGGGCTTGAGAAAAAGGAGGTCGAGAACCAGGACCAGCTTGGAGATCAGGGGAGGGACTTCGTCCAGGAGGAGATGACCATGGAGAACTCCCTGAACAAGATCAAAGCGGACCTCGCGAAGGAGCAGGAGAAGTGCGAGGGCAAGAAGACGTTTGGCGAGGTGGAAGTGGCGACTGGAGTGGTCCGAGTGATCACCGTGGCTAGCCTTATCTCCCAGGCGCAGGCTGTGCGGGAAAAGCTAGAGGAGAATGGAGATGAGGAGGATGAGTCGTTCAAGGCATTGATGGTCATGGTGAGCGTCTTGTCGATTGTCCTCTTCAAGCTGATGGAGATGATGTGTGAGAGAAAGGTGGCCCCGAGGGTGAGAGCCTTGAGAGGAATGTGGGCAGATCGAGCACGAGGTGAAGAGGATGATGCATCTGGAAATGAACGGGAGCCTGCAGGAGATGCAAGGCCTTCGACGGCGGGATCACGACGACCGAGACCTACTTCCGTGGCGTCCTCTACGGTGGAGTCGGCTGGGAGTGGGAGAGGATCAAATGGGTCTGGAATAGGAGGTGCATCATCGGCGGCAAGGCCGACGTCAAGGTATAAGGCGGAGATGTATGAGCCGGAGTTGGAAGAGGCGGAGGCTTCATCAGGAAGAACAACAACGGCAAGGACATCTACGTTCGGAACGGGTGCTACTACACGAAGGGGGGAGCCTTCAGCCAGGGGATCGTCATCGGCAGGATCAAGCGCGGCTCTGCTTGGTGCGGTTCCGAGGAAGGGAGCCTCCAAGGGCCGGAAAGGAAAAGCAAAGCAGTGGGAAGGGACGGAGCCAGAAGGTGATCCCGACCAGGAGAGCGATGGGGAGAGTCTGCCGACGGAGCCGTCGATCTTCCACACAGGACAGGGGGAAAGGTACCACTTCCGGCTGAACTGCTACGGATTGCAAGAAGGGCGAGGGACGCGAGAGAAGCTGCCGTGCCCGAGGTGCTGTACCCCCGATGCCCGGAGGTTGTTGACGACGCTCTATGGGGAGCTCCACATCGGAACGGAGCCCGGCATCTATCACCTGGTGAGGAAGTGCGCTGGCGAAAGGTACTTTAGCCTGACGACTTGCCGGTGCTGCATGACGGGAAGAACAGTGTGAAGGAGTTGCTGCGGTATAGGACGGCTTGAGCAGTGAGCCCATGGAAAGACATGGCATGTTGAGTACAGACAGGTGCAACCAAAGCAGGAATGCACCTGGGAGGAGTGCTGAACGTGAATCTTCACATGATAGCAGTTTTTGTGTCAAGAAAAGGACCTGCAGCTGAGCACTTAGAATTCAGAAACACAAGGGCCTCAGAGCTTCATTTTTGGGAGGGGAAAGCCACCACCTCAAGTAATTGGCTAAACCATTTCGAGTTTGGGCGATGTGTGCGCTGGCTGTCTCGTGCCTGGATGGGACCACCAAGAGGACTTCCTCGCTCGGCGGAGGTTGGACCAACCACCTCGAGCGAACGAGATCAAAACTATGGACAACCCCCCCATTGCCATTGCCAGGAAAATGAAGGGCCCGTATTCCTTGGAAAATGGTCCTCCTTTGAGAGCAACAAGCCAAGTGGATTGTGACGATAGGCTGACCCAAACTGCGAATTGGACAACAAAAGCAAGCTTGTTGGTGTCCCCTTGGTTTCCCGTTAAACCCTGTCACAAAAAGGTCCCATTTTTAAACACGCATCCCAAGCGTCCAGAATCCTGCCGGCATTGCTGAACAGCAAGCACCCAAAACCCGAGCCTATTTTGTGGTTCTAAACTCAACATGCTCGTGAAGGCTTATACTTATACACATACGTATCAGTAGAGCTGGGGAAGCCGGTGGGCGGAAGTTATCAAGAATGAAAGAACTATTGCCCTCTCTCATTCTCGTTGTTCTAGTCTTTCTCTCTCTCCCTCTCTCTCCTTCACTCTCTTTATCCTTCTTTGTCTTTCTCTTTCTATTTTCTCTTCTTTCTATCCACCTTTTCATCTATCTATCTATCTATCTAGCTGTCTGTCTACGAACCTTACCTGTCTATCTAATTTGTCATTTTATTGGGACATGTCTATTCACGCATTTGTTTGATCCTTCCGTTGATGATATATATATATATACATATATATATATATATATAATATTGTAGATGCATATGCATAGGGCCTGGTCACCATACCTCTGTGGTTGCAGGTTCTATGCCCGTCCACCTTGGTTGTAATGCTTCATGTAGCCCTTAACCCTCATGAAAACAGGTACAGTAGTAGACAGACAGACTAAACTGGCCAAAGGGAATTGGTTCGAAGGCCGAACTATCCATGTGCTATCAAAAACCTACCTGGGATCCAACGCTTCGTCTGTTCAAGGCATATTTGTAGCAACTAAGCTACCCGGCCCTGGCCGATGTCTGCCAGAGCATCAACATGCTTGCGCACTTCGTCCACCTAAGCTTCGGCGCCGGCGTTGCCCACAGGTCGGCTGAGTTCCCACAGTTGCACATTCCCGGCAAAACCGGTTTGACAGAAGTCCCTAGGTGCTACGATGAACTCAGACCGGGTAGCAGTGTCCTCGCAAAAGGACAGGACGTTCTGGGCGTGCTCAAGCTTGATCTGAGACGAAAAGCTGGGCCGTAAGACGTTCCTGTAACCGTGATTGTCTTTGGGTTCCAGCTACCTAACAGTGACTGCTCAAGGAAGGCAAACAAATCGGCGGACAGTTGCGTCAAACTCAAAACCATCTGAGTCCGAAGCAATGCCACTCAGGAACATCGAGCCGTAGCCCCCCAAACCTGCAGTCACTGAACAATTGTCGCACGCGCTCCTCAGTTTCCCTCAGTGTGGAAAACACCTACCAGGGCAGCCTACACAACTGGACCATTAAGGGTCTCTCTTTCCTGCAACTCACAGGTGACTTGAAGAAAGGAAATCTTGTGTTTGGGACCCCCAATCTGTTCTTGAACCCCTAAACCCAAAAAGGCAACCGGAGGTCAACAAAGAGTTTGGGGTTGGAAAAGCAGGGCCCCATGCACGCGCCCAAGGAACTAGCAAAGTTCTCCAAGCTCATCATGAGCAGGATGACGTCCAGCAAAATGTAGCTCTGCTCCGTCAGCACCACAGCTTGGTAGGCGTGGGATAGTTGGGCCGCTTCACATCGTTGGCTCGTTGGTTGCTTTTTGGGCGTCAAACCATTTTGTCAGAAAGGGTCCCTCAGTTTGAGACAAACCCCAGCGCAGCAAGTTACCTCGCAAGTTTTCGTCAGCGTTGACAAGGGCGCTGGTGCCAGTGACAAAGATCGGTAAGGGTGTTTACAATCGGAAACTGCACTGCGTTTTCCGACTGCAAAGACCTAAAGGAACATTCATTTTTTGCTTGCAGGCACGCAAACACGCTGCCTAAGGCCCGTAAACACCTGGACGGACCTGCGACGGTTTGCTGCGCTGTGCCTCCCTCACTTGCCCAGTGGTCATGCGGACAAAGCACCCCTTTTTTGCGACTACAGCAAACCCGTGCAAAGCAAACAGGAGAACCCTGATACTGGCCAAGCCACCATGGCGCATCATCTGCGTCAGCTCGGGCTGCGTCAATCCGTAGCTGGCCGGGGCTGTTTGGCAAGCTGACTTGCCCAAAGTAGGGATGAGTAGTTTCTGCTTGGTTTCCCTTCAAAACAACCCCCAAAAACGTAGCTTCAACAAAACACAGACCCACAGTACTGTGGTGTGAACTCCTACATGGCGACGTGGTTCCCTTCGCAGCTGCCCATGACTCGCGTGTCTCTTTTCATGGGACGGCAATTGACACACCATCAAAGCGCTCACAAGCTGACTTGCCCAAAGTGGGGATGAGTAGTTTCTGCTTGGTTTCTCTTCAACACAACCGTCAAAAAAGTAGCTTCAACAAAACACAGACCCACATTGCCGTGGTGAAAACTTTAGCATGGCGAAGTGGTTCCCTTCGCAGCTGCCCATGACGCGCGTGTCTCTTTTCATGGGGCAGCATTTCACACACCGCACACACACAGAGACGCGCGCAGAGACAAACACACACTTAGACTCCAGATGGAGGGTTCTAATCTTTCGAGTACAACTGATGAGTCTCGAGTACAACTGATAAGTCTCGAGTACAATAAGTTTCGGCTCGCGCATCACTCAGCTTCACTCTAGTTACTTGAACAGGGAAACAAGGAAGCAACAGCGATTCAGGGAGGAGACCAAACGGACCTTGAATCACATCAGCAGGTACGTTTGCACAGCAAACTGGATGGGTCTTCGTTGGCCCGCGCCATCCAGTTGCTCGCGGGCCCCCTGCTGCAGCGGAAAAAGGTTTTGGTGGCAGGGTATTCTGCCACTCCGCACACACACAAACACAAACACAGGCACACACGCACGCAAGCACGCACGCACGGACACGCACAAACCAACACGCGCACACACACACACAAACAAACGCACACACACACACAAACACACAGACACACATGCCCACAGACACGCACGCACACACGCATTTAAAATTAAAAACATACACAACCACAAACAAACAAACAAACAAACAAACGCAAACAAACAAACAAACCAACAAACACACAAACTAAAAAACAAACCAACAAACAAAGCAACAAAAACATACAAAGAAACCGAAACAAACAAACAAAGAAACAAACACACAAACAAACAAACACACAAACAAAACAAACAATCAAACAAACAAAGCAAAACACAAACAAAGAAACCAAAACAAACAAACAAACCAAACCGAAACAAACACACAAACAAACAAAACAAACAAGCAAGCACGCAAACAAACAAACAAAACAAAACAATCACGCAAGCAAACAAACAAAACGAAACAAACAACAAAACTAAACAAAGCAAAACAAAACACACAAACAAACAAACAAACAAACAAACAAACAAACAAACACACAAACATACAATAAAAAACAATCAAACAAAGCAAAAAACAACAACCAAACCAAAACAAACAAACAAACAAAGAAACAAACAAACAAACAAACAAACACACACACAAACAAACAAAACAAACAATCAAAACAAACAATGAAACCAAAACAAACAAACAAACAAACAAACAAACAAGCAAGCAAACAAAACAAAACAAAACAAAACAACACAAAGCAAAACAAAACACACACACACACCACACACACAAACACACACACAAACACAAACACATGCTCACAAACAGAAACACATATGCACACACACACACACACAAACGCACACACACACACACCGAAGACACATAAACACGAACAAACACCAAACCGAAAAACACACACACACACACACGCACATGCCCGCGCGCACTCGCACGCGCGTGAACACAAGCACACGTAAGCTCACGCACGCGCAAACGCGCGCGGGCGCGGGCGCACGCAGCGGCGCGCGCAGCGGAATGCGCAGCCGCGCCCACACACACAAACAACACACACACAAACACAAACAACACACACAGACACACACACAAACAACACACAAACACAGACAAACGCACATAAACAGAAGCGCGCGAACAAACTCACACAAACACACGAACGCACACGCACCCCCACGCGCGCACGTGCACTCACGCACGCGCGCGCGTGCATGTGCGCGCCCTGGCGCACAGACGCAGAGACACACAACCCACACGCGCAGACACACACACACAGACACACACACACACAGAGGCCCGCAGCAAATCAGGTTAAGCTCAAAAGCAAGCCACCGTAAAGTCTTTGGAGCTTCAATTTCGAGCCTCAAAACAAACCTGCCTGCTCAGTGCCACGCACCGGCGTCCCAGCAGACTCAAAGTCGTCGACGGTCATGATGAAAAGGAGAAGGCCAAGTTGTCTTGCACTAGCGCCAATCGCAGCTGGGCCTCCCTCCACACTTTGACTTGCGCACTTGTCTGTCTCGTGCTTCGCGGACAGGGTTAGAACATCAAGAAGATCTTCTTCGCGCTCTTCAGCATTGCTGGGCAAATTCAGAAATTTGCTGGCAGAAGGCGTCATCCTGCAGCAACTTGCTCGCTGCTTGTCCGAAAGTCTTCTCCAGGTACCCTCTCACTGCAGAAGTAACTCTTCGTCCCAGGCCTGTGAGCGATCGTGTTGGGAGAGTGCCCAAAAACCACGTGACTGCCCTTGCGGAATCAATGTAGTTGTATGTGGCCAACGCGTGCGTCTCGTGTCGTGGACTTGTAAAAGCGGCGGAGTAGACGGCTAAGACTTGCAGCTGTGACAAATAGCCTTGCAATTCCTACCAAAGCAGTGCCGTGCTGCGTCGACCTCTGCGGCATCATGTCAGCCGCGAATAATCTGTAGGCAACCCTGTGTGTCAAGGAAGGGAGCTCTCATGTAGCCGTGGATGGGATGTTGCAGCGGGTCCGTGATGGAGGCTGGATCCATGATAACGAACTTCTTCATCCCAGAACACTCCACTCATTTCCGTCAAGAAACCAAACTTGATGAACCTTCTCTGCCCTCTTTGGCGATGAGATGAAGCCTAAGTTTGATTGGGCACTGCGTTACCCAGCTTGCCTCCAAAGGTGGGGCCAGTTGCCTGCGTTGTTGGTCGCTGGGGCGGAAAATAGGCGATGT
>CAUJNA010003229.1:302500-312500 GCA_963377175.1 Effrenium voratum
GGATTGTAGGGTTTAGGGAATTTAGGGCTTTTAGGGTTTACGGTTTTTAAGGTTTAGGGTTTTTAGGGTTTACGGTTTTTGGGGTTTAGGGTTTTTGGGGTTTAGGGTTCTTAGGGTTTAGGACATTTGGGAAATTTAGGGTTTCTTTGGGAGGGCTTTTTTGGGTTTTCCCGGATTTAGGGCTTTTGGGGTTTAGGGTTTTAGGGGTTTACGGTTAAGGACTTGCGTGAGCGGGTCGCTTTCAGAAAATGACACCTCCGAGCACCTGATAAGTGTGTTCAGCATTTTGCTTGGCTTTTTGAGAGTGCATGCACTGAAATTTGGCTATCGGATGCCCAAACACACTTGTTGACTTTAATTGCTCCTGCACAGCCTAAAACCCATGGAGCTTGCACGGGCGTCTCTGATTGCAGGGCCGAAACTCACACGGCATGTCCTCCGATGTTTTGTGACTCGGGCGTCTCGCATGGCGTCTATAAAGTCGCGGAGGGTCCAGAGTCAAACGTCCAAAAGTTCACATTTGAGGCTGGGGTCGGGACTTTTCGGATCCCTGGGAAGCCACTTTTTTGAAAGAAGGCTGGAATCAGAAAGTTTCAGTACGCTTTGACATTTTCTGAATCCGGGAGCTGGATTCAGAAAATTTCAGAACATTCTGAATTTGTTTAAGATTCCGAGGAGCTGCAAGGCATGTTTGTCTGCCCAGGAAAATTCTGAATCAGGGAGATTCCGGGAGCTAGAGTCTTCTGATTTCAGGCAGCCAGAATCAGACAAAATCAGAGACTGGAATCCAAACAAATCGAAATAGCTGGAGCCACAACAAAACATACAATTATGAAAAAGAAAACTTCAGCAGCGAGTGGAATCGGACGTTATTTCACAGATATGGAGCGGCAAGCATACAATTTTCTGAAAAGATTGAAATTGCTTGATGGAATCCAAAGCAATCAGATCATCCTGAAACTGTCTCAACGTGATCTTGAATCAGAACATTTCAGAAAAGTCTGCATTTGTTCAATATTGGGCTGAACATTCTGATTACCGGGAGCAGGTTTCTGAGATGTTCATTTGCTTTTCTGAAATTTGCGCGCCTGAAATTGTCTGATTGCCGGGGGCTGGAATCTGAAAGAGCTCAGAATTCCCTGAAAATTTCTGAATCTGGGAGATACAGTTTTGTTCTTTCTTTCTGAATTTGACTGACTTCGGGAGCTTTCAGAACAAATACAAAGTTGAATGCGGGAGCTGCAAATAGAAAACGTCAGAAGGACTGGATTTCTGAATCTGGGAGTTGGAATCAGAAAAAATCAGATTTTTATTGTCTTTTTTCTGAATTCGGGAGCTGGAATCATAGATTGTCCAGAATTTTCTGAAATGTTATGAATCCAGGAACTGGAGTCAGAGAATTGCATCATTTTCAAAAAAAATCTGAAGCCGGGAGCTGGAATCAAACAATTTCAGCAAATTCTGAAACTTTCTAAAGCCACGGAAAATTTCAGAAATTCTCTGAACTTTTCTGATTCCAGCTCCCAGATTGAGAAAAAAACGAAAATTATGGAATTGTCTGATTCCAGCTCCAGCTTCAGAAAAATATGATCCAGCTTTCGGATTCAGAAAACTTCGGAAATTTCTGATTCCAGCTCCGAGATTCAGAACATTTCTGACTCCATCTCCCGGCTGCAGAACATTTCATAATTTTCAAGAACATTTCAGAATTTTCTGGAATTTTCTGATTCCAGCTCCCAGCTTCAGAAAAAATATGATCCAGCTTTCGGATTCAGAAAATTTCGGAAATTTCTGATTTCAGCCTTGAGATTCAGAACATTTCTGACTCCAGCTCCCGGCTGCAGAAAATTTCAGAATTTTCCAGATAATTTCGGAGTTTTCTGAATTTTTCTGATTCCAGCTCCCGGATTCAGAAAAATCAGAAAATTATGAAGTTCTGATTCCAGCCCCCGGCTTCAGAACACTTCAGAATTTTCTGAATTTGGGAGCTGAAATCAGACAAATTCAGAATTTTCTGAAATCTTCTGAATCTGGAAGCTGGAATCAGACAATTTCAGAACGTTATGACATTTTCTGAATTCGGGAGCTGGAATCAGAACATTCTCAGAATCTTCTGAAACTTTCTGAATCCTAGAGCCGGAGTCAGACAATGTCACATTTTCCTGATTTTCTGAATTCGGGAGCTGGAATTAGACAACTTCAGAATTTTCTGAAATTGTCTTAATCTGAAAGCTGGAGTCAGACAATTTCAGAAAGCCTGATCCGCAAGAGGAAAAATCAGAAAGAAATGAATGTCAGAACATTTCAGGAACTGCTGATTCCAGTCAGGAAATGTCAGAACATTCTGAAATTAATATTAACGGAACTGTCAGAATTGTGTGAAATTGTCTGATTCCAGGTCCCCAGAGAATGCTTTCAAATTTCTGCTTGCTCCCCGAATCCGGGAATCTGCAAATGTCTGAATTTTCTGAAAAATCAGATTCCAGTCCGGAAAGAGAACAAACGAAATGTTCTGATTCCTGCTTCCTGAAGGCAAACACATCTTTGATTGAATTGATTTCAGCAAAGACTCAGAATGTTCCGATCCCAGCTCCTGGATTCCAGAAACTCCAGCTCCCATCAGAAACTCCAGCTCAGAACCAGAAGAAAATGAGAATCTTCCGATCTTTCCGCAGAAAATGTCGGGATTGCTTGAAACTGCCAACATGTTCTGATTCCGACGGGTTCAGAAAAATCTGACTGGGTTAAGAATTTCTGCTGCAGACCCATGGTCACCAACTGAAGTAAGTGCGTGTATGTCATCAATCTGGCACACATTTTGCAATAAGTGTGGACAGCCATTGTTTTTCAAGAGGGAGGCGCCATACACACTTGTTGGGTCCAACAGCACAAGGGAATCAGAAAACACACTTGTTGGGTCCAAAACACCCCGCTCACGAAAGTCCTGATTTTCGGTCGTCAGGGTCGGTTTAGGGTTTAGGATTTTAAGGGTTTAGGGTTTTTAGGGTTTGGGCTTTTTTTGGGTTTAGGGATTCTAGGGTTTAGGGCTTTTAGGGTTTGGGCTTTTTTTGGGTTTAGGGATTTTAGGGTTTAGGGTTTTTAGGGTGTAGGGATTGTAGGGTTGAGGGATGTGTTGGGAATCTATGATTTTGGGGGAATGTAGGGTTTAGGGTTGTTAAGATTTAGGGTTGTTTAGGGGTTTTAGGGTTTAGGGAATTTAGGGTTTTTAGGGCTTAGGGGTTTTTGGGTTAAGGGTTTTTAGGGCTTAGGATTTGTAGGGTTTTGGGAATTTAGGGCTTAACAAAAATGGGGTTTAGAAATTGTAGAGTTTAGGGTTTTTACGGTTTAGGGTTGATTTTTGGGTTTAGGGTTTTGGGGGTTTAGGGTTCTTTCGGTTTAGGATTTATAGGGTTTAGGGAATCTAGGGTTTAGGTTTTTTAGTGCTTAGGGTTTTTAGGGTTGAGATTGTTTTTGGGTTTACGGTTTTTAGGGTTTAGGAATTTTAGAGTTTATGGTTTTTAAGATTTAGGGTTTTTGGGTTTTAGGGGTTGTAGGGTTTAGGGAATTTATGGCTTTTAGGGTTTAGGGTTTTTTAAGGTTTAGGGTTTTTAGGGTTTAGGGTTTTTGGGGTTTAGGGATTTAGTGTTTTTTGGGCTTAGGGTTTTTTAGGGTTTTGGGTTTAGGGCTTTTGGGGTTTAGGGTTTTAGGGTTTACCAGTGTGAAACGAGGTGATTTGACCGGTGTGGAACGGGTGCTCGCCCCACACCAACAGCAACAGCAACAAGCAACGACAATGACAACGACAACAACGACGACAACATTGACAACGGCAACCTCAACAGTACCAGTACCACCACCAACTCACCAACCCACAAATACGCAAGTCATTGTCCCGTAGTACCCGACATGATACCCAGCTATTGAAATGGCGAGGCCTTTATCAGCTGCGTGCTTTCTTCCAAACAAGTTAAACAACAGCACTCCCATATTTGCCTACTGAACCCCATGGAATAATTAGTAGAACCCGCTACAAAGGGGGGTTTTGGGCGGTCAGTTGCAGGATGCGGATTCCCCTCAGGCCTGGATGCCCAATACGACCTCATGAAACTCGCCACCTGTTCCTTCTCATCCGGGTTCATGTCCTTATCGCCAAGCACAAGCCAAGAGCGCTGCGGCACACAAAATGTGGGAAACGGACAAACAAGCGTCAGTGTTCCAAGCAAGTCCCGAAAAGGGCGATGCTGGAAAAAGCAACGGGAAACAAACAGCAACACCATAGCGTTTGACGGCTCTCTCATCCGGGCAAGGTGCGTCCGGATGCTTCGCTACCTTAGCTGCGTGCGAGCACGCGCTGCAAGCAACTGAGGCGTCCCACGGTCTACATGACCTTGGCAATACGAGGCCGACAGCTTGTTCTCACTCCTTCTGCGCTCACCCTCCCTTTGCTGGTGGAGGAGTTTCATTCGTAAATGTCCTAGCCTGTTGCATGAACACTGCGGCAGGTTGCAGTGAAGAAATCGGTGGGCCGTGCGGAATCGTCAAACTGCTTCTGCAGGTCTTCGAACATTTCCTGAGCGGAAATCCCGTGACGCTCTGACCGCCCGACACTGATCCATGCCCCTGTTGTCTACGGGAACCAGGTGCTTATTTTAGGTCACAGGCTTAGCTGGAACCCAAGCTCAAAGAGCGCGGGCTGGGCCTCGCTCGCAATGCAAACTCCAAGCGCTTCAAAGACCGCCGCAGGGTTTATCTTCTGACAGCTTCAGAAAGTCAAGGGGCACTGGGTGGAAGGCTCAAGGCTTCCAAGTCCTTTCAGGGTGCTCCCTTTGCCTTTTGCCATCTTTTTGGGACAAGCTTAGCATACCTTCCTAAGGAAACCTGTGCTGCTAGGAGCAATAAGGTAAAATTTCCAAAAGGCGTGTCTTCTTGTGCCTGTGACAAAACCCTGACTCTTTTTCTCCACAGCGGAAAAGGCTCCGGGGAGTTGAACTCGTCGCAGAAGTGGTCAAAAAAGCTGTGGGGGAAGTCCTCGTTCCAGAGGCCAGCCCAGCTCTCGAGCTCTTGCACCCCCCTCGCAATCCTTAATCGGGCTGGGCTACGCCAATTTGGCTGAATTTTGGAGATGGTCCCAAGCATGGTTTCTGATCATTTGGTGAGTCTCCTTTACAATGACGCAAAGGCCAGTGGCTCAGGAGTCATTGCAAGCCGTAAGGCAATGGACCCAAATCTGTCAGAGTCACTCCATGTCACTGGACTGCTCCGCGCCGGCAAACGCCGAAAACATTTGCCGATGCCTTCAAAGTCTTCAACACTGGACTCGTGACCCCCGTCACCCCGTGAGATTCAAATCCTGAAGCTCTGAAACGTCTGAAACCTAATGTACGAGAGGCACAAAGCTCCAGGTCATTCCGAGCTTCGGATCCCAGACTTTGCGCGTCTCGTCGCGCCTCGCCAGGTGCGTCATGTTTCTCCGCTTGCACACACATAAGATCACAGCTCGCTAGGAAGCAAACCTCAACTCTTCCCTTGCCAAGTTTCGTCTTCAACTTCAGCTCATCTGTGCAAAATATCTTCTGCAAGAAGCTGGCGGAGCAACGGCTCAATTGCACCAGGTACTCCACGGACTCAGGCATTGACTCGCCACTCAACTGCTGATCCGGCGACTTCGGATTTATCTGGAATGCTCTCAATCCAAAAGTGTCGGGGGAACGGCCTTTTGGAACCGCTTCTGATTATTCTGAAAAGGGTCATTGGTCTTAGGGTGAAGATCATCAATCTGTGTGTCCTCGTGTTCCTGAAAGTGGCTTAAACTACAAGCGAGCTTTGGACTGCTGCCACTCGCTTACACACGCACACGCACACATTGACATGTCCAACGCCACCTCCACAGCACTCTCAAGAAGTACCTGCTGCCATACAAAGACAAGGGATGCTACGCCGCATGAGGTCGCGACAAAACCTCTTACTAAGCCGGAGTCGCCTCACCTGCAAAGCAAGAATTTCGTGTGGCAGTAGGAGCAGGAAGGAGTAACAGAAACAGGAGAAGGAGTAGGAGTAGGAGAAGCCGCAGTTATACTGCAACCCCAATCATGTGCCCACCGGTTCATTATCCTACAACTAAGTTGGGGTTTGATTGACGTTCAGGGTTAGGTGTAGGGTTGTGGGTTGTTGGTTGTTGGTGCAGGTTTGGGTTTAGGGTTAGCTTCGGCTTACTCGTTCTTGTGCCTTTTCTTCCTCAGCCTTTGGCACACCCCGCAGATGTCCTGGAATGGTATTTGCATTATTGTCTAAAGGCCTAACATGACCATTGCCAGCCCCGCCCATGCCGATTGCGCGAACTAAGTCCCCTGCATCCGTGGCGGCAGAGACGAAAGTCTGCTGCATTTCCAGAAGCTCCCAGTTCTGCACATAACTTCGCCTGAGCGTGTCCATCTTTCAGGTCCCCGCATCTGCTCAGTGTTTGGCCCACTGAGCCTTGCCAGTTGCGCATTCGCCACTGAAGGCTGTCTCAATGCCCGATCAAGCTCAAGCCCCTGGAGCCACGGACCCGCTCGCTATGCTTTGCGTGCCAACCGGAGGGGCAGCTTCCTTTTTCTTTTCTGTTCTGGTGGGGAGGAATGGGCGCATGTCTCCGCGCGATGTCCCAGACTGAGACCCAGTCCGCGTGCAGGCACTTTGCTGTCGAGCGGCAACTCCTTGGCCACCTGCGCACGGAGCCTCAGCAAAATCAGTTCACAGATCGGGACGTTTCCGGCAGTGCCAGGGCTTTCAGAGATCCCAAGGTCTTATCGTTGAGGAGCAACCAGCACAGGAGAAAACTTGGCACTGTTGCTGAATTGTACTGTTCAAAGGAGAGAGGGAGAGAGAGAGAGAGAGAGAGGTTTTGCGCCTTCCCCATTGGGAGGAGAAATTATTGCTAGATGCGGTAAATTCAAGCTGCAGCGTGCCATCAATATTCATGCGCTGCTTCTGAAAGCCACATGCAAATCCACAAAGCTTGGGAGCCCAAAGCGTCAAGGGAGGAACTTGGGGGCCTCGACACCGCGCCCCGTGCTTTGCTCGCAATGGCTGAGTCAGCCCTGTAGATACCCGGGAAGCTCCAGAAGTATCTGCCATGGCCGAGACACACCACGAGCAAGGAGAGATCATCAGTCTCATCCCAGCACCTTGTGGCAAGCCCTCTCTTATTCTGAGAGCTGCCGCTGACACAACTCAGAAAAAAAGAGTCAGCGCCTGGGAATTACGAGGCTCAAACATGCTGTGGCACATGAAAGCATTTGCCCAAGCGGCTCAAATGACCTTCCCTCGGCTTGTAAGCTGAGGGGCGGCGTGTCACGCAGGGTCGCCACGCCGTTCATGCTGAGGTCCCTCATGTGCTCGATGAGCTCCGAGCCTGGGGCGACGGCCACCTCCCGAAAACTCGAAGCTGGCGGTGACTCACGTTGGAACCCTGCGATTCCTCGCCTCACTGGATGAATTCAACGGTTCCAATATTTCCAACTGCAAACTACATCTGTAGCCAAATGCAACTCTTGTGACAGATTTCAATTGTCGCAGGGTCCCGAAACACAAGCGCCAGTTGCAGCAGGGGGCGTCGAATCAGCGCGTCCTGGGCTGCCGACCCAATCAATGCTACGGACACTGGAGACCCCAAAGACTCAATGGGACCATGAGATGCCTGATAACAAGAACACCTGCATGTTCAGGAAGATATTTGCCTGCATGTTCTCGCCTGCGTACGTGTTGAGCGGAAACTGCGTTACCCAGCATTTTGGGTGATTTCGAACCCAAAGTAAGGCGCTTTTTCAACAGAAATGCTTTGACACCACCTGGACACCACCTTGACACCAGGCCCCCTGAAGCTGCTGAGCGATTCGCTGGTAAGACCAAGTAGGAAGGACATCGAGGGCCCTGTGACCCCCAGCCTTTGCAGTGGCCCCCCATTTCAGCTCGTGGCTTATCCTAAGGGGTCGAAAATCGTGTCCACGGCGGCCAATTGAGTCACAATCAAAATCCGGTTGTAAAGGAGCCAACCCAAAACCCCTGGTAAAAAAAAAAAAAACAACTCAAGCAGCTTTGCGCATCCCATAAGGCTCACTACGCTTCAGCCCATTCGGTTCTGGTTGCGCGGGCAAGAACTGGGAACGCCCGGCCTTGAGCTCTGGTGTGGGGGTGGTAAAGTGCTGCAGATCCCGCATTGCCCAACGCCGCCACTCCTTCGACGTCCCTGCCCCCCGGGGTACCGGATCAAAAAGAAACAAACTAGGATCAACCAAAAACTATTCCAAGTGGATCGAACAAAACAAACAGGTACGCTCCAAAAGGCTCACGAACAACCCACGAAGGATGCTACCGGGTTCCCTTAGCCTTCAGCTGGCGGGATGCCACTAGCTCAACAAGGCGAGTGACCCATTCCTGAAGTATTCCTTTTGAGTTCAAGAGGACCTGCTTGACTGCAACACAAGCTTTTGTTGACATCAACCAGGCATGAAAAGCTCTGTGGCGATTGGTCACAACGCGCAAGCCATAGACTCCTAAGCTTTCCTCCTGACATTCGTCCCTCCTGCGCCACCAACATCACCGGGAAGTGCACCGAGAACTTGCCCTTCGCTGTCCTCGGATGCGCTGTTAAGTGGGCTCGACGCCACCCTGCCTCATTTCAGGGGTCTATCCAGGCCTTCAAGGGGTGAACGGCAAGCTGTGATTCCGCTTAAAACGTGTGACATTGCAAAGATAGGCGACATCCCGGCCCAGCCGCCAGACGCGGTACTGGAAGCCCAGCATTGCGTGGTCGATGTTCTGCAGTGCGATTTTGCGAGGAAACTTCAAGCTGAACGTGAGCGGCTTGAGTCAACACGACATGGACTGCCTAGAGCAAAGCTCAAAAACCACATGTTCCGCATGAGTGATTTTGCCGACGCCATGGAAGGAAGACTTACACGGGGTTGCTGTTGCCAACCTTGGCTAAGTCGATGAAGACGCCACGCAGCGCACCTGCCCATTCACAGATGCGTCAGTGTCAGACTGATGCTGGACAAAGCTATGTCACTTGTCTGGGGTGTATTCATTCTGATGTTAGGACGTCCCGTATCATTTTTCAGGTGTTTTCTCAGGCTTGGGGGGTATCGCTTCTTGGATGTACCGCATTGTTGATTGATGAATACCAAAAAGCAACATGTGCATGAAAGACTCCTACGTAAAGTAAATGACGATGAATTTGAAGCGCACTCACATGCACAATGGGAGACAGACACATGAGAGAGAGAGAGAGAGAGAGAGACAGCGAGAAAGCGAGAAAGCGAGAAAGCGAGAAAGAGAGAAAGAGAGAAAGAGAAAGAGAGAGAGAGAGAGGATGGGGAGGTGAGAGAGGAGGAGAGAGAGGGAGAGAGGGAGAGAGAGGGAGAGAGGGAGAGAGAGGGAGAGAGGGAGAGAGAGGGAGAGAGGGAGAGAGAGGGAGAGAGGGAGAGAGAGACAGGCAAAGCGACAGAGAGGATGGGGAGGTGAGAGAGAGTGGGAGAGAGAGGGAGAGAGGGAGAGACAGGGAGAGAGGGAGAGAGAGGGAGAGAGGGAGAGAGAGGAGCAGGGAACAAAGGGGGAAGGGAAACGAAATAGAAAAAAGGAGAAAAGGGAGAGGCCAATGTTGGCGGAGTCAGCCTCCGTATGACTGATACACGTATAGGCGTACAGCCTCAGACCTCAGAAGAAATTGGCTAGTGGCTACTTATCCGCCTCGATCAAAGGCCAACGTGCGACACTTGGGGCATCCCATCGTCCAGATGAGCTTGTCAACATTCACTAGCCACCATGCAGACCAGGGCGCTTGGGTACAGTTCGTTCCAATCTTCTACTGGAGATAGTGTGATATAGCGCTGGCCAATGTACCAAAAGGACTCCATCTCGTGCGCCAACCTGACAAGTGCGCTGCCTCTGGTCTCGGAGTGGTAAACTGCGGGAAAAAAACACTGGGTCAGCACACGCAGAGTCCCACCTTTCAAGCCTT